>JAVJIF010010549.1:0-123883 GCA_038442645.1 Agave tequilana | reverse complement strand
TTTAATTCATATACATTGCACTTCAATGTCATTTGTACTCACTATATGTACATGTATAGCTTAGTTTTGATGATTTTCTCATTTACACTTGTTTTGTCAATTTTCATATTTTACTTCATGTATATGTATTTTGTATTCAAACTAATAAATATACATGTATGTCTCTTGAGTCTCTTGCCTTCATGCAAACTATATCATAGACTCTTTTTGTTTTGGGATATGTATGCATATTGTTAGTTGTGGATAAAAACATACATATACCTAGAAGTTTGTTTTAAGATGAAAATGAATTTTTATGATTTTCATCTTTATATGAAAAATGAATTTTCATGATTTGTTTGATAAAATGATATTCATGTTTGTTTTGAGCTTTAGTGACTAATTTTCATGAATATACTATTCACATGTTGTTTACTCATATTTAATTTGTTTTCTCATGACTATATTTTCATGAGTCTTTACGAGCTTTATAGATCTTGAGTGACAACTCCTATGTATTTAGTATGTTTCATGATATACATATAATTTTAGTTTCATGTTTTGAAGGATCTTTAACTAGTTTTTTAAAAATTACTTTAACTAGTTATATATTCTTCATTTGGTAGTGTTTTCACAATAAAAATATTTTCAAACACTTATTTTTGAAAACCCCTACCAACCCCTTAAAGGGAGGATGGATGGGCGAGTATGCCTTGTAAGCTTTATTGAAAAACCTTTATCTTGTGCATAAAAAGGGTGGTAATTATGAGTTATATACTTGATTTACATTGTTATTTTCAAATTGGTATCTTAATTGATATTTATTTTATATATACTCATATTTTATTTTCTATATATGTATGCTTCATTTCAAATAATATCAATTTCTATTGGTATTCTTTTTCATATATATATATGATTTGTTTGTGATTGATTTTCAAGATATTTATATGTTAAAAGCACAAAATATGTTTATGCTAAGCTTAATTCAAATCTTAATTTTCAATTAATTTCTCAATTGATATTTTTTTATAAGCTTATGCATTATCTTCAATTGGTATTTTTTATAATTAGTATTTTTATTGATATCAAAATATACTATATATTTCAATTGGTATCTATTGATCTATTTATTTCAATTGGTATCCATGAAAATTTATATTGGTATCAAAATATAAAATACTTTCTTTCATTGATATCAACATTTCATTGCATTTCAATTGGTAAAATGTGTCAATTACAATTAAAATTCAAAATTTGTAATGATTATTTATAATTGGTATCTTAAAATTTGATTTACTAAGAATATCTCAAAATTTGTTTTATTGAGAAAATTCAAAATTTTGTTTTAATAAGAAATATTAAAAATGTTTTGATGTGTATTACCTATATGCAAGGGAGCTTAACATTTCTCTTACATATAGATTCATGTTGAGTGTATCTTATATTGAGGAGCTTGACAACACTTCTTTATGCGGTACACGTGTGTAGGGGGAGCTTCACATCTCCTCTTATGCATTGCATATTATATGTTATGTGAAATAGGGCTTGTCATCCCTTCTTCATGTAATGCATATATGTAGGGAAGTTAACTTAGCGTCTTCCTCTTCATGAATGTATATCGCATATATCTCTTTATTGATTGATTTGAGTTCACCTCTTTGTTGATTTTTTGTTTCTAACAAAAAGGGGAAGAACATTGTTTTGTGTTTACTTTAACCCTTTTGTTGATGATTGACAAAAAGGGGGAGAAGTATTTTAGTATATATGCATGTTTTCCTTACTTTATGCATAAAGGGGGAGAAGAAGAAGAAGAATTTTTATTTATGCATATTACTTTGTTTTGAAAAAAGGAGAGAAGAATTTGATGAGTTTTATGCTTGATTGGCATGTTTATTTCCTTATGATTGCATACATGTTTGTTTAGTTTTATGTGTTTCATTGTCATATATTATTTTTATTGTGATGCATGAGTTAAGGGGGAGCTTCTTTGAAGCTTTACTTTAATCCATGCATATATAACTCCATGAGTTTTGTCATCATCAAAAAGGGGAGATTGTTGGCTCAAAGGCCCATCACTCTAGTTTTGATGATGATCAACTCATGTAGTTATAATACTAATGATCTTGTGTTTATTTAGTCTCAGATTTGTGATCAAGATCTTAGTAGGTGTGTAGCTTCAACAAAGGATTTAAAGTCAAGTTTTGGAGCTAACACGGTTTGATTCAAGAGCCTATGCATCAAGACCACATCAAGTACTCAAGAGGAGTCTACCTCTTTGGATCAAGTTTGGAACAAGTCAAGAAGATGTGAAGACTTCAAGTGAAGACCTTCAAGATCAAGGCTTGTGTCTAGGTTTGTTTTTATTAAGATTTTGTTTTAGATTAAAATGTAAAGGATAGAATAGTTGGTGGAGTGCTCAAGTATACCATATACACACACTCTCTTGATTTAGATGAGTTTTCATAAAAGAGTTTTTATTTTGGAAAAATACAAAAGAGTTTTCATTTTGAAAAATACCGGTTTGATTTTTGGAGTTTATTATATACATGTGTTTTTAACCATAATCATTTTAGTGTTTATTGTCAAAACATAGATATTTCATCTTTTATGTATAGTGGATCATATCCATACACTCTATACTTTCAAAGTGTTTAAAATATCTTGTTTTTGTATTTGGAGAAGTTTTAGAAAAATAAGTTTTGAAAAATCTATTTTGAAAAAATACAGATTTTGTTTTTAGTCAAATTCTAAGTTACAAAATAGTCCAAATTGTTTGTAACATGTCTTGATTTTACTCAAACATGTTTAATTATTAAAGTATAATATTGAACCTATTTCTGTAGATTTTTTGTGAATTTATGGGATTTTATTTTAGTCAAAATATCAAATTTTTTAATCCATTTAACATCCCTGTCCTGACTTCTGCCGGTCGACGGCCGGTCGACCGAGTCAGTCGACCGACGTGCACAGAACGTGCACGCCAGTCGGCTGGAAGGCCGGTCGACCGGGTCGGTCGACCGCCAGAGAGCTTCTGCTCTCTGGAAAGCCCCGGTCGACCGGCAGAGAGTATCTGCTCTCTGTTCCAGGCCTCGATCGACCGGGCGGTCGACCGCTGGCTCAAAGGTCAGAAATCTGACCGTTGTCCGGTCGACCGACAGGTCATCCTGGCTCCCAACGGCTAGTTTTTGGAGCCTATTTAAAGGGGGCCTTTGGGGGACTGTTTTTAACAAGATTTTTAGTGGGTTTTGGAGCTAGTTTTTCCTACTCTTTTAAGAGATTTTCTCCACTTGTTTTAGAGCCAAATACTTTCATTCAAAAGGAGAGTTTATCAAGATTTTTCAAAAGAGATTTTCTTGTGTTTTTCACCACAATTTCAATCCTTATTTTTCTCACAAATACTTGAGCTATCCATTGATATATTCATCTGATTAGAGTGTTATTGTGAGATTGTTTTTAGGTGATCAAAGTGTTGTGATCACCAAAGACTTCTTCTTGTGCTTTGAGGAGGCGGACGTGTGTGTTCGCATTGTTTCGGGTTCTAGTGTGAACTCGATGTTTGAGGTGCGGCCTCGGCGAGCTAGTGGGCTTGCGGTGTGTTCTTGTGAGAATGAGTAAAGGGACTAGAGAGTCCAAGGAGTTCAAGTGTGAACTCGCCTTGTAGGTGTTGCGGCACCGAGTGATCCGGTGGGATCGATTTTAGTAGAAATCCTTCATAGTGTTGAAGGCGGGGACGTAGAGCAAGTGTGCTCGAACCTCGAAACAAATCTCCCGTGTTTGCGATTGCTCTCTCTCTATCTCTTACTTGTCTTTATATCTTGCATGCTAATACTGTCTTTATCTTTATATGCTTGATATATTGTGTGTTTATTGTTATATGCTTGGGGATTGTTTGCTAACACTTGTATTCTACCAAGAGAGCCAACGCGGCACCTCAACTCTTATTAGAGGAATCTTGAGGAGTTAGTTCAGAGCCCTTCACGGAAATCCGGCTTCACTCTTGTGTTATACTTAATGTTTAGTTTAAGAAGTTTTTAGTTTGCATTAATAAGTTTTTAATTTCGCATTAATTGACCATTAGATTAGCTCATCACTTATTCAACCCCCCCTAGGTGATTACAATACTTACTTGGGTTATTTGATATCTTTGTTGTTATTATTTTTATTCTCTATATGCTTGGTATTGTATTTGTGATCACACTTGTATTTAACTAAGAAAGTTATAGTAGTACCTCAACTTTTAGTCTAGAAGACTCTTGAGGAGAAAGTTCAGAACCCTTCACCGAATATTCAACTTTACTCTTTGATTATACTTTGTGTGTTAGTATAATAATTTTAGTTTGCATAAATAGTTTTTAATTTCATATTTTTTTGACAATTGATTAGCATGTCACCTATCCCCCCAGGTGACCTACAGTTTATTCATTTCTCCTTGAAGTTAAAATTAAGTTTTAATATCTTCATTTACATTTATTGTTATTTGTTCAGGTAAATTCAAATAGGATATGAAACTTTATCATGCTAAGTGGAGGCACTGCACATCGTAATTGAAAAGCCAAGCGTAACAAGTTTTTTAAGGTTGTATTGTCGCCTAGAATCTTGCTATTGTCTAGTGGCGGAACCAGGAAATTTTCGAAGGGAGGACAAAACTAAATTCATTACTTACAAAAGAAAACAAATCCAATTACAAAAAAACACGAATTTTAAAATATTAAGTTCAATCATCAAAGGAAATAAACTATAAAACAATTTTGCATTGTTTCATACTTTGGAAATGGTTAATGACTGCATCATTACCAACGATATCAAAGACATCATTTTGATGAATGTGAGAGAGTAGTAACAGAAAACATACGAGCGTACACACATCAGAGAGAGAGAGATAGAGAGGAATATGTGGACTATCTTCGACTTCTATGAAAATGAAAATGAAGTGAGAAAAAATAAGACTAATTCTTTCTTTAAGAATTAAGAAAGAATTAGACATCTGAGATTTAAATGAATGTTTTCAGTTTTAATTAAAGACCATCAGATTGTGTGTTAAACATAACTAAAAAGATATGAACCCACAGTTAAATGCCAGATAAACTTTTATGTGTTGTGAGATTCTTTTTAGCTTTTGAATTTTATTCTTATGCTAACGTTCATTACTACTAACTATATATCATGTCTTTGTCTTTTATAAAAGAATTAGGTGCAGGTATATATATTGGAGTGTAGAGTGTCAAGTCCAATCTCTACGACAAAAATTGATATTGTACGAGCCACACTATCATTGGTCCAACAGCAAATTCATCTTACTCCTATGGATGTTCAATTGGAGGAAGAAGAAAAGAAACTAACTTCAGAATTGGAGTATTGGTTGGGGTTAGAGGAGAGCAGGCTTAAACAAAAAAGCAGGGAACAATGGCTTAACCTAGGTGATAAAAACAACAAGTTCTTCTATGCCATGACAAAATCAAGGCACTCCAGGAATCATATTTCTCACTTAATTACTGATTCGGGGAACTCAGGTATCTGATTTGCATCAGATAAGAGTTATGGCCCCAAAATACTTTTAGAATCTATTCAATCAAAAAAATACTGGACTATCTTTCCTAGACTAGTAGTTAAAAGGAAACTGACAAAGGAAGCAGCATCTTGGATGCATAGACCAGTGAGTGATGAAGAGTTTAAGCATGATCTTTTTCAATGCCATCCTCTAAAAGGCCCTGGGCCTGATGGTTATAATGCAACATTCTTTCATTCAAATTGGGAATTAGTAGGAGAGAAAGTAACACAAGCTGTTAAATCATTCTTCATCTCTGAAAAGTTAATTAGAGAGTTGAATCACACTTTTCTGACATTGGTTCCTAAGGGCACAAATGTTTCACAACTCTCTGACTTTAGACCCATTTCATGCTGCAATGTTCTTCATAAATTCATTTCCAAAGTGCTGGCTAACAGACTACAACAAGTCGTTGAGGAACTCATCTCACCCAACCAGAATGCATTCTTAAAAGGCAGGTTGATTAGTGATTGCTCACTACTGGCACATGAAGTTGTCAGAGACTTTAACAAGCCTATGGGTAGTAAAGCTTGCCTCAAGGTGGACCTTCAAAAGGCATTTGACAGTATCAACAGGAGTTTGTCTATTTCATTTTACACTGTATGGGGTTTTCTGCTAAATGGATCAATTGGATAAGAGAATATCTTAGCTCCCCTCCTTTTCAGTGCTAATCAATGGATCTCTAGCTGGTTGTTTTTCAAGCAATAAGGGTATCTGACAAGGAGATCCCTTGTCCCCATATATCTTCGTATTAGTAACGAAATTTGGTCAATTCAAATGGACTTAGCAATGGCATCAGGGAAACGACAATCAATCAAAAGGTCCACTTCTAATCATTTCTCCCATTTACTATTTGCTGATGATATGTTAATTTTTTGTAAAGCTAACAAATCCTCTTTGAAGAAAATTAACTGCTTGCTTGACAGCCTTCAATTAAATACGGGATTATCCATTAATAAAAGCAAAAGCAAGTTATTTGTTAGCAATGAATGTAAGCATAAAGAAGAGTTATCTGATTTCATTGGATTCCCTCTTGGTCATCTGCCTACTAAGTATCTTGGATTACCTCTTAATCATAATTACTTAAAGGCTAAGGACTTTATCCCATTGATTGACAAATTCAGGATGAAGGTTGAAGGATGGATGGCCAAACTTCTTTCATTTGCTGACAGAGTGGAGCTAGTTAAAACAGTCTTCTTAACTATCTTATTTATTGGATGCAGTCTTATAAAGTTCCATGTACTATCTCCAATGAATTGGAAAGAATTTCTTCCAACTTCGTTTGGAATGGTAAGATACACGCTTGGAGTTGGAATTCTATGTGTAAGCCTAAGAGAGAAGGAGGACTGGGATTAAGGAGAGTACAAGATATAGCTAATACTGCTGGAATCAAGTTAGTTTGGAGATTATTCACTTCCAATTCTTTATGGGCAAAATGGATGAATGAGAAATATGTCAAGGATATGCCTATTACTGAGCTTCATTATTGGATTCAGGTACTTGGAAGTTCATTGTGCAATCCAAAGACAAAGCGTTGCTTCACATGAAAAAGATTATTGGAAATGGATGTGATACATCCTTATGGTATGACCCCTAGTTACAAAATAGAAATTTAATCAACTTGACAGGATTGAACTCACCTCCTGTCTTTTCTAAGCACTGGAGAGTTTCTGATATTATTGATAATGGAACCTGATTTCTCAATGAGCATGCGCTGCAAATTTGTAGGGACATAATTCAGCAAATCACTATATCCACTAATGCAGATTCATGGTTCTGAACTGCTTCTGATAATGGTCATTGCACATTCAAGTTTGCATGGAATGTGGTGAGGGAGAGAGGTAATGCATTTGATTTGTTCTCCATTATCTGGCAGCCTACTGCAGTCCCTAAAATATCCATCTGTTTACTGAAAGCGATACACAATAAACTATTGACAAGGGATAAATTAATCACCATTGGTGTTGTTGATTCTGCTAAATGCTCCTTATGTCTTAGTGCTAATGGGACCATCTATTTTTCTCTTGCCCATACTCTGCCTATATTTGGTCTTTATGTAAGCTTAAGTTGAAATTAGATCCAACAATTGGTACTTTACTTGAAGAGTGCAATGTGATCAAAACCAAATTTTAGGGTAGACATGAGGATTCTTTTTTAGAAAGGCTAGTACTGAAAGGGGCAACTTGGTATATTTGGAAGAAGAGGAACTCAAGGATTTTTCAGCAACAATTAAGACATAAGTTTCTGGTGTTCAGGCACTTATATGAAGACATTCAAATCATTCTGAGAACATGTACCTGGAAGACTAGGGACATTTCTATATTAAACAACTGGGGCATTCAAGACTGGTAAGCTTATCAGTTAAAGTACAATGTCCAAGTACATTCAAGACTCATAAGAGTTTGTTAGCTGAGCCTAGAGCTATCTGGTTCATATTTAGTTTTGCTCATCAAGTATGGTATTCATGATTGCTTAGCTCTGATTCCTTTTGGTTTCAGTATCAATAGTTACTATATTATGTATTTATTTCTTGTGAGTGTTGTATTAGTTTTGGGTCAATCTAAGTACTTACTTAGTGTACTATAGTAGAGAGTGATGGCCAGGGTCCTCTCCTCTCTCTATAGTTATCTAAGAATAGTACTGAAGAGTAGCCTAGCTAATCTGTAACATATGTACTTAAGTTTTTTTAATTTATCAATGAAATCATTTTACCTTTCAATATATATATATATATATATATATATATATATATATATATATATATGTATATATATATATATGTATATATATATATATATGTATATATATATATATATGTATATATATATATGGGTAAAGTGTTCCTAGTAGGTCTCCTTAGATTACAATTTAAGGAGGAGGCTTAAAACCCCAACATTTCGATTTTTTTTTTTACAATCCGACCGCACATTATCATCTTCATGTTCTAAGATGTGCACATATAAAAAATCAAATGATTTGAATTTTGTTTACTTATTGATCTAGTCGTTCCATTTTATTCTACTTTTAAAAAACCGTTAATATTTGAACTCTAAGAAAATAGAGTAAACGAACCCGAAATCACTTGAAGTTAATAATGTGCGGTCGAATCGTGAAATTATTTTTGAGATGTTGGAGTTTTAATACTCCTCCTTAGATTGTAGTCTAAGGAGACCTACTAGGAACACTTTACCCTATATATATATATATATATATATATATATATATATATATATATATATATATATATATATATATATATATAGAGAGAGAGAGAGAGAGAGAGAGAGAGCGGGGGGGAGGGATTTGTATCTCAACCGTCTGCTGAGAGAGAGACTCTCTCAGCTGGCGCAACGTGGCCGAATTTCAGCCACAATTTTGAGCGCTGCTATTATGATCGCAGTTTTTTATGAGGACTGTGAGTAGGTCACAGTATTTTTCTGAGGACTGCTACTATGATAGTAGTGTTTTCTGAGAACTGCGACCATAATCGCAATCTTTTTCTGAGGATTGCTACCATGGTCACAATCCTAATTACACTGAAAATATATAATTTTTTAGGACTGGGACTATGTCACAGTCAGTTGTGACCATATTGAAGCGCCAGCTGAGAGATGCTCTCTCAGCTGGCGGCTAAAGTACATTTTTCTCATTAATATATATAATATAAAATTGTATATCAGCCGACGGCGAAGAGACCCTCTCAGCCTGTGGTGATGTGGCACATTATTAGCCACACTAGAAAGGACGCCCCGCTTATTGA
This sequence comes from Agave tequilana, assembly GCA_038442645.1. Lineage (NCBI taxonomy): Eukaryota > Viridiplantae > Streptophyta > Magnoliopsida > Asparagales > Asparagaceae > Agave > Agave tequilana. The sequence continues at coordinate 114,596 of JAVJIF010010549.1, read as the reverse complement.
AACAGTTGAAATTACTAAATACCCCTGCGGTGATGTGTCACAATTATCTTTAATAACTGCGGTCAAACTGCCACCAATTTTTATCAAATCACGAAACTAATTTGAATACTTCTTTATTATTTTTTTGTTATCTAATTTGAAATTTACTGAATTTTAATATAGTCGCAGTTTTACTTTTTTTCGCATGTAATGTATAAATTATTATTTTTTTTAAACTGCCACCATTTTTTATCAAATCACGAAACTAATTTGAATGCTTCTTTATTATTTTTTTTGTTATCTGATTTGAAATTTACTGATTTTTAATATAGTCGCAGTTTACTTTTTTCACATGTAATGTATAATTATTATTTTTTTATATATATAGCATGCGATCAAGGACTGCGACTATGGTCGCAGTACTCACGACAGCATTTTTTTTGGATAATTTTTTTTGCTAAGTTAAATGTAATAACGGTGACTAAAGACTGATACTATAGTCGCAGTTTACGTATGGTTTTATATGTTTGCTCTTCACTGTAACTGTTGTCTCAGCCGCCTATAAACTACGAATTTTATAGTTATTGCATGCGAAGTAGGACTGCGACTATGGTCGCAGTGTTTAAGAGGAGCAATCGCAGTTTCTAATCAGCCGCCTATAAACTACGAATTTTTTTTAGTTATTGCATGCGAAGTAAGACTGCGACTATAGTCGCAGTGTTTAAGAACAGCAGTCGCAGTTTCTAATTTGTGATATACATTGAAATATACTGATTTGAGATGATTGCGATCATGTTCGCAGTATTATCTGTTTATATAGTTTAATTTTGGACTGCGACCATGGCAGCCGTTTATAACTTTTTTGAATGCAAACGATCAAACTGTTTTATGACTGGACAGCTACCATGGTCGCAGTTTCATATGTAATTATTATATGAGTACTGCGACCATTATCGCAGATAAGATGCAGAAATAATAACTATACGGCATACTTTTTTACAGATAGAAGTAAATTTTATTTATAACATAATATGGTCAGAAAGAGACCTTACAAAAAAAGAGCATTAAAAGCTGTTAACAGAAGACAAAATAACGTTGAATATCAGAAGATCAGGAAATCCTAATCCTCGTCGTCATCACCATCATAAGCAGATTCGTCGTCTTCATTCTCCTCGTCCTCATCGTCTTCCTGTTTTTGAGGTTTTTTTTGTTCATCGATAAACTCCCAGAATGAATCGTCTCTATCAAGCTCTTCCTCAGATTCGTGTCGAGAAAGCGAGCCTCCAGCATCAGAGGACATGCTTTCATCAAGCATGTCTCTGTTAAGTGGCTGAGGAATAATTTCCTCCTCACTAACCCACATGAAAACTTCATCATCCTCATGAAGAGGAGGATCAGTTAAAATATATTTGATGTAGTGATATAGTCAAAAGGAGTGAAGTCCAGACTGGTATCAGATTTACTAGAATAGCCTGAAGAAAGAGGACGGTGGGGAATGATTGAAGTTGAAATCTGAGTGTTCAGAGGAAGAAGATGGGGAAGACATGATTCAAGAATGTATTGTTTTCTGGAAGTTTTGAAATCAAATTGAAAAGGAAGAGCAAAATTATAGTTTTAGATATGAGATAATATATTAGTTACAAGCACTATATAAAGGTAAAGAATGTGAAAGAATATGAATAGTAATAATAATTGTTCTAGGTGACGGTTGAGTATGGGAAGAAGTGATAAAAAAAATTAAATATTTAATTGAAGAGTTATGGCGGGAGAATCCAAAGAGTTCCTTTTTTCAGAGGTTTACTACGTGAAGTACAAATTAACTTCTTATAGAATGTTTTTCCTATATCTTTAGATTACGTATGGTGCCCATCTTTCCTTTATCGAGATTAATATTAGTGCATCTCTTTTTTCGAGACTGTTGTTGTATCACGGTAGATAGAATATTAATTACTTCATTTATTCAGTGTAATTAATATAGTATTTTTATAAGATGTGATATACGCGAACTGATCTCAGGGTCGCAGTGTTAATCTTATTTGTAAACTTATAAAAAATCTGTTACATAAGGCATGCGAAAAAGGATTGCGACTTGGTCGCAGTACTGAGAAAAGATTGCGACCTTGGTCGCTGTTCTGAACGAGGTCGCAGTGCTGAATGATAGCATGTTTCGTCTGTTATTTTTATGGGAATAAGGAATGCGACTAGGGTCGCAGACGTAATATAAAAAAGGAATGCGAGTAGGGTCGCAGACGTGATATAAAAAAGTTTTTGTTATACTATGACTGCGACTAGTGCCGCAGTCGTCATATAAAATTGAAAGTTATATTGTATTAATTATGCGACGATGGTCGCAATGTTCGAAAGTTTTATTATACTATGACTGCGAATACGATCGCAGACTTTGTAAAATGGTAAGAATTCTGTTACAAAAGGCATGTGAAAAAAGACAGCGTCTGTCGTCGGAGTGCTGAACGATATCATGTTTCATCTGTAGTAGAATTAAGAATTTTATAACTGTAAATATATTCAGCTGAAAATTCTGTAGGTAAATTTGTTTGTGGATGAGTTTATGCTAGTTTAGAAGTAAAATAGGGGTATTTTTGTCAATTTGTTTCACGATTGTTTAGGCGGGATTTTTTTGATTTTTTTGGCGCCTACACTCTGCGGCCTATATGTGGCATATATTCAGCCACGTCATCGCCGGCTTAGAAACTCTCTCAGCCGTCGGCTGAGGTACAGTAACCCCATATATATATATATATATATATAATATATTATATAATATATTATATATATATATATATATATATATAATATATATATATATATATATATATATATATATATATATATTATATATATAGAGAGAGAGAAATGTATATCAGCCTGCAGCTGAGAGAACTCTGTCAGCCTGCGGTGACGTGGCTCAAGATTTCTCACGCCACTAATTTGCGGCCTGCTTATAGGAAGAAGTTAAATTACTAGATACCCCTTATGAAAAGCTACTCTGTCGGTAAAAGACAGTGGATATGTATAGTTTATTATATTTTTATATTTTATGACGTTATTCAATTTTTGTGACAATTATCTTTTATAATTGCGGCCAAACTGCCAACATTTTTTATTAAATCACAAAACTAATTTGAATGCTTCTTTAATTTTTTTATCTGATTTGATATTTAATGATTTTTAATATAGTCGCAGTTTACTTTTTTTCGCATGTAATATATAATGCGATCAAGGACCCGACTATGGTCGCAGTACTTAACGAGAGTGATAGTATAATCGCAGTTTACGTATTATTCTATATTTTTTGCTTTTCATTTCTGACTGTAGTCTGATGCTCCTATAAACTATTAAATTGGTTTTTACATATAGTATGCGATCATGGACTGCGACTATTGTAACGCCCCGATCCCGCGGGTACGGGGACGTTATGGCGACGTACATACACGAGGTGAAAACAGCCTCACGCGTACATTAAGTCTCAGTACAGGAAATCACCTCATAGTTATAGGGGTCCCAGCCGGAAATAAGTTCAAGAATACCTGTAGAAAAAGGTGAGTGATCATAACAGATAGGAAAAATAGGGACAAATAGGATAACAGATTTAAATCATAAAGATACCTATGAAGTGTCTCGATGAGGAATCTCCTACAGTATATCACCCGATAAGATCTCCTCGACCATGGGTTTCCAATTAACATAATAAAACAGTATACGCAATAGTGACGTCGGGAACACTTGTTATTTGATCACTCTCTCGTTTGGATAATGGTACCCGTAGGCCATGTCCGGATGGGTTCAACTGGAGTGCGGGCTCCAGTATGAACTGCCAGTGGTATGGGACACTGGAAGAGAGTGATTGTAATACCAGGTGGTACTGATTGCTACTATTGTATAAATCACATGACATGCCTGGTACATGTATGCTATCTTGTTATTATTCATGCTACTTTATCCGATATCCTGTTACCGTATACTTGTTACTTTACCTGGCACATGTTATACTTTCTGTGGTGGCATACGACTCATGTACATGTCTACTCTGCATTGCATATATGTTATTCTCTGTATACCTTGCTGACATCATTACTGTACTTACACAACACTGTATCATGGTTATATGACATATGCCCATGTGTTGCATATTCATCACGTCACCACTAAACAACAATAATTATTATATACACAGGATATGACTATAGACATGACCCGATGATAACCGGTTAGGTAGTGATGGTATTAAAGATGACATGTTTATATATTTGCACTGCTTCATGTTTATCTATTTCTACTGTTTATATATCCTTATCATATGGTATCACTAGTCCAACCTCATGTACTATATATTATTATCGTGCTTGTAGTACTATGGTATATATTATTGTCTCCTTCATTTTACCACTCACTAGGTCGCTTTCTGACGACCCTGGGTTTGCGTGCCCAGATTGGAGATACGCGTGCCGTAGTATCCGAGAGTGACTTGGAATCACATAGGAGATTCCTCATCGAGACACTTCATAGGTATCTTTATGATTTAAATCTGTTATCCTATTTGTCCCTATTTTTCCTATCTGTTATGATCACTCACCTTTTTCTGCAGGTATTCTTATACTTATTTCCGGCTGGGACCCCTATAACTATGAGGTGATTTCCTGTACTGAGGCTTAACGTACGCGTGAGATTGTTTTCACCTCACGTATGTACGTCGCCATAATGTCCCCGTACCCGCGGGATCGGGGCGTTACAACTATGGTCGCACTACCGCGACTATGGTCGCACTACTTAACGAGAGCGATAGTATAATCACAGTTTACGTATTATTTTATATTTTTTGTTCTTCATTTCTGACTGTTGTCTGATCCTCCTATGAATGTAACGCCCCGATCCCACGGATACGGGGACGTCACTGCGACGTACATACGTAGGTCAGAAAATGCCCCACACGTATATACGCTAAGCAAATAAGTACTACAAGAATCAGAGTACACGACAAAGCGTGGTATCCATACATATGCCAACTAAAAAGTACAACTACAAAGCTATCACAGGATATGATAAAGTATTACACATTACACGTGTATTACATCACAACCAAGTCCAAAAGTAAGATTACAATATAAACACAAAAGAGCTCACGAGGTGGATGAAGATCCCGTGAGTCAAAACGGAAGGGTCTGGCACGAAGAACAGGAACTAATCTGCCTGCTCACTAAAGAAAGCTTGATCCTCTGTGGATGGCTCCACTTCGATCCAAGCCTCAGAACCTGAATATGCAAATCCAAGGGGGTCAAGACATGTTAACAATAAACAACTATAGCCAAGTGGCTAAGAGACATGAATAAGGAAGCTGGAACAGTACAAGGAATATAAATCGACAAGTAATGGATAGCATGAAGAGATACAGTCATAATGCAATAGATCTACAGTTAACGTCTTATTATTATTACTTATCTTACTACGATATCTAGCTATGTGACCCAGCGTCCCAGCGCACATAGATCCATATCCTAGTGAAGCAAGGTTGTTATTAGAAACCAGCGGTTGTATCGACGAACTATGTTTACAGTGGGTCCCGTGCATGCCCGGGACCACGGTCCAGGGTGTTCCGTTGCTTGGTAACGGAACTAGCCGCAAGGCCTAACAGGAGGGACTTATGTATGCCCTTGTCATGACAGTATTCAGGAAGAGGGAGCAAGCACTCCCCTCGGTCCCCTGGAGGCCCTCAGGTTAGACCGGAATATGATTGTACAATATACCTAATGCCACTGTAAACACGAACACATATCGATATCCGTATGTTTTCCCCGGACCCATATGTAAGTTGGTCCATTTTATACGAAAGTCAAGTGTATCATGCTTGGTTCAAGTGATGGCATGATAAGTGGTGATATTCATATTTTAACAAGTTATGAAGCGATGATATGTAATAACAAGTCATGAAGTAATATGGGGTAATGTCCATCAAGTAACATGTCATGTAGTACCAGTTATGAAGCATGAACAGGAATAATATGTCACACATGTATCCAAGGTAAAATCCAAATTCAGATAGGAAATCAACTAAGTCAGACATTCAGAATTAGTCGACTAGGTGGAAGGATTAGTCGACTAATAGGGGTCTTAAGTCGACTAACAGTCTAGATGAGTCGACTAAAACTGGGTTCCAGAGAGTTGTAATTCTGTTTCAGGAAAAGTTAGTCGACTAGGGTTGTAAGGGTAGTCGACTAACAGGGACTACTAGTCGACTAACGGATACTTAAGTCGACTAAGTCTGTGATACAGAGAGTTGATGTTTTATTTCAGGAAAACAGGAGTCGACTAGGGAGGAATGGGTAGTCGACTAGGGGTCCTAAGTCGACTAATATTTTGGATGAGTCGACTGGAACCAAGAGTTGAGTTTCTGGTTCAGGAAAGATTAGTCGACTATAATAAGGATAAGTCGACTAAAACTGTGTTTCCAGAGAAGTTATGTTTCAGAACAGGTGGGTTAGTCGACTAATTCCTAGGTTAAGTCGACTAATCGTGGGAAAACTGGGTACGAATTAGGGTTTGTTGGTTGTGTTTGATGGTCTAAAAATACGATTTTTAGGGCACAAGTGTACATGAATTGACAACACAAGTATATAAAGAAGTTGTCTAGTCTTGGTGAGTAAAAATACTCACAAGGATTGGTAAATCGACGTTTTACGCTTTCGAAAGGATCGTTGTCGACGAATAGCGCCAAGGTGATCTTTGGCGGTGAAGGAAGCTACGATCCAAGCTCCAAAATGGTTGCTTGAGGTGGAGATGAGGATCTTGTGGTGTTCTTGGAGTTGGGGTTGAGGTTGAGATGAAGGAGGGATTTTGGGTGAAGGCTATTTCTTTGTTGAAGTGAAGAAAAGAGTGATAGAAATGTAAAGGAAAGTTTATATAGGATTTTGATTTTGTAAAGGAGGTGTAAATAAGGCAATTGAGAGGGGGTTTTGTGTAAATAGGGGAGAGGATGAGTGTCCCTCTTCTTGGCCACTTGGCCGGCCATGGGAGAGAGAGAGAGAGATGCATTAAATGAGGAAGTAGGTGGGAGTGAGTGGAGGTGAAATTTTGGAAAAAGAATTGGAATTTTGGAAATGGAAAAATTTGTGGTTGTGGAGGAAGGAAGGAAATTAGAAAAAGGAAAAAGGAAAGGAAATTAAAAATGAAATATTTTCTCTTGGGTTAAAAATGAAAAGACAAATTCCCGGGTTTAAGTCGAGGATGCGGAAAACGTTTCGGAAAATACCGAAATCGTCCGAAATTCAAGTATCTCGGAACGACTCGCAAATTTACTAAAAATCAAGAATATTATTTTAAGACTCATGGTGAAATTCGTTGAAGAAATAACTTATAGTTTTAAAACTAAAAATCCCGGAATCAGTTATCTACCGACTCCGTTGGAATTTTCATAAATTCATAAATTCTCAGAAAAAGTATTTAGATAGAAAATATGATTCTAAGAAATAAAGTCTAAAGGACCTTCTAGAAATTCCTAACTGTTTGTGAATTAAAAATCCGAGAATCGATCAGCGGCACTGGTCGACACCGGTTTTGAAGAAATTCATTTTAATTCAGGAAAAATCCAGAAAATCATAGAAAATATATAATATTGGAAAATGATTTTTAAAACTGAAATCGGTCAAATACAAGAAGTAAATCGAAAAATACGATCGAAAAATTGAATACGCAACTAAGTACGTATTCCAGGAACGGGGTATTACAATCCATCCACCTTACAAAAATTTCGTCCTCGAAATTTCATAAAGTGAAAGGTAACAGTAAGGAAAGATGAGAAGAAGGATAACAGTAGAGAAGGATAGAAGGAAAGAGTTTTACCAATCAAGAAGTGAAGAGTTGAGGGTAACGCTCACGGATAACATCCTCTCGTTCCCACGTGGCCTCTCCTGGTGCATGTCTGTTCCAAGACACCAACACTAATGGTATTGCCTTGTTCTTCAATGTCTTAACACTTCTGTCCAAAATGGCCATCGGTGCTCTTGGTATGACAAATCCGGTTGTAGTTCCAGTTCGGAGTGATCCAGGATATGACTATCATCCTTCACATACTTCCTCAGCTGAGATACGTGGAATATATTGTGAACTCCGTCCAAAGATGGCGGTAACGCCAACCTGTAAGACACATCTCCCACTCGGTCCAAGATCTCGAATGGGCCGATATATCTCGGACTAAGCTTTCCACGAGTACCGAACCGGATTACTCCCTTTGTAGGTGATACTTCAAAAACACATGATCCCCTGTCTGGAATTCCAATGGCCTTCTCAGTGTGTCTGCCCAACTCTTCTGCGACTCTGTGCTGCCCTGAGGTGATCTCTGATAATCCTGACTTTATCTGTTGTCTGAATCAGGATCTCGGGTCCCAAAAGTCTCCTCTCACCGACTTCATCCCAACAAATCGGTGACCTACACTTCCTTCCATACAATGCTTCAAAAGGTGCCATCTTGATACTTGCCTGATAGCTGTTATTATAAGAAAATTCAGCCAAATGAAGATGGTCTTCCCATGATCCCTGGAATTCAATCATGCAGGCCCGCAACATATCTTCAAGAATCTGGATAGTCCTTTCAGATTGTCCGTCTGTCTGAGGATGATATGAAGTACTGAATTTCAGACGAGTCCCTAAACTTTCTTGAAGGCTTTCCCAGAAATGAGATCTGAATCTGGTGTCTCTGTCTGAAACAATACTAACTGGAACTCCATGCAGACGAACTATCTCCTTCATGTACTTGTCTGCCAGAACCTCTGTTGTCTGACCTACCCTGAATGGTATGAAATGAGCTGACTTGGTGAGGCGATCAATGATTACCCACACAGCATTATTACCTTTAGAACTGCGAGGCAATGCCGTGGCAAAATCCATGGTGATGTGCTCCCACTTCCACTCAGGTATCGGTAAAGGTTGAAGAAGTCCAGCTGTCCTCTGATGCTCTATCTTTATCTGCTGACAAACCAAGCACTTGGCAACATACTGGGCTATCTCCCTCTTCATAGCATTCCACAAAACTGCTTCTTTATGTCTTGATACATCTTGTTTCCCCCTGGGTGTATGGAATATGCTGAACTGTGTGCTTCCGCTAGAATCTTCTGTCGAACTTCTCCTGGGGAACACAAACCCTGCTGCCAAAATATAATGCACCATCTGGATGAATACAGATATCAGTCCTCAATCCAGCCTCTACCTGGGCTCGAAATGATTGCAATCTGGGATCTTCCTTTGAGCTTCCTTGACCTCATCTATCAATGTTGACTGAATCTGCAAGGTCATGATCTGTCCTGCCTTCTCAGTTCCTCGAACCAACATCAAGTCCAATCTGATAAAGTCTTGAATCAACTCCTTCTGCTGAGTAAGTCGGACAAGCACTCTATTCTCTGGCTTCCTGCTCAGTGCATCTGGAACTGTATTGACCTTGCCTGGATGATATTGCAAGTCAATATCAAAGTCCGCCATAAGCTCCAACCACCGCCTCTGCCTCATGTTCAACTCCTTCTGTGAGAAATATATTTGAGGCTCTTGTGATCCGTGTATATCAACACCTTATCCCCCAGAAGATAATGCCTCCAGATCTTCAAGGCAAATATAACAGCTGCTAGCTCCAAGTCATGAGTTGGGTAATTCCGCTCATGAGTCTTCAGTTGCCTGGATGCATAAGCTATGACATGATCATGTTGCATAAGTACACACCCCAGGCCTTTCCTGATGCATCACTGAATATGACCATCCCTCCTCTCCCTGAGGGAGTCTTCAAGATTGGAGCTGAAATGAGCCTCTGCTTCAATTGCTCAAAGCTGCCGTACATTCCTCTGTCCATATGTACCTTTCTCCTTTCCGAGTGAGCTGGGTTAACGGAGCTGCAATCCTAGAGAAATCTTGGACAAAGCGTCGGTAATATCCGGCTAGTCCCAGAAAACTCTTAATCTCAGTCACCGTCCTCGGAATTGGCCAATCTCTCACCGCCTGGACTTTGCTAGGATCAACTGAAATTCCTTCTGCTGAAACTATGTGTCCAAGGAAGGCCATACTGTCCAACCAAAAGTCACACTTGCTCCTCTTAGCATGAAGCTGCTCCTGCTGTAGAGTCTGCAATACAATCCTCAAGTGTTCTGCATGCTCCCTGTTGTTCTTTGAATAGATCAAGATGTCATCTATAAACACCACAACGAACTGATCCAAAAAGGGCGAGAACACTCTGTTCATCAAATCCATGAAAACCGAAGGGGCATTGGTGACTCCGAAAGGCATAACTAGAAATTCATAGTGGCCATAACGGGTCCTGAATGCCGTCTTCGGAATATCCTCTTTCCTCACCCTTAGCTGATGGTAACCCGACTGCAAATCTAACTTAGAGAATACTCGGGCTCCATGAAGCTGATCAAACAAATCATCAATCCTTGGTAAGGGATACTTGTTCTTGATGGTAACTTTGTTCAATTCTCTATAATCAACACAAAGCCTCTTACCACCATCCTTCTTACTCGCCAATAGCACTGGAGCTCCCCATGGTGAAGTACTTGGCCGAATCAATCCCTTATCAAAGTATTCCTGCAGCTGCTTCTTTAGAATCTCTAACTCCGTAGGTGCCATCCTGTACGGAGCCTTGGATATAGGAGCTGTTCCAGGCACAGTATCAATAGAGAACTCAATCATCCTTTCAGGTGGCAGTCCTGAGATCTCAGCAAACACTCCTGGAAATTCATCCCACACGGTACTCCCTTCTGAACCTCCGAAGTAGTCAACCGAGTCTTTCTCTTGGTAGACTTCACTTCCCCACTGAATTGGAACTCCGGTTAACGAGGGATCCTGAAAATAATCTTCTTCTCCCTACAGTCAATAACTGCATAATATTGACTGAGCCAGGTCATGCCTAAGATTACGTCGTACCCCTTGGTGTCTAGTACGAGCATATCTATGGCCAAGGTCTTATCACAAAGTTCTACTGGACAGTCAGCACAAACTCTAGAAGATATGACTACTCCATTCCCTGTACTAATCTCCCATTTGTGGTCTAAAGATCTAACAGGTATGGAATGCAATGCCACAAAATGATCTGAGATAAAACAATGTGAAGCACCTGAATCGAAGAGGGCTAAAACAGGTTTAGAATGCACCCTGATATTACCTGTTATCACCTCCTCAGAAGTCTCAGCCTCTACTTCTGTCAAATTGAAGGCTTGGCCCTTCCACGCCCTGCTGCAGTCCTAGCTCCTCTCTGGACTGGGCGAATAGCTCGCTGTGGAGGAGGGGGAGGAACTCCCCTGATCATCGGCCCTTGATTCCTCTGCCCCGGTGGCCCTGGAAGTGCTCTCTGTCCATTCGGTCCCTGCAGTGCTGGCAAAGCTTGGCCGGCTATCCCCATTCTCCTGTGTGGACAGGTTTCTATGGAATGGTCTCGGGAACCACACACCAAACATAACCCATTTGCCCTACGGTAATTCTGACGAATATGGCCTGGTTTCTGACAATAGCTGCAGAAGGAAAAAGGTTGGGCCGTCTGGTAAGGAGCTGGTCTGAATGGTTGCCTCACAGTCTGAACCTTTGCTGCTCTGTAAGGGCCTCCTCTTCCCATAGGTGCAAATGGCCTCTTCATGGCCTGGTTCTTCATCTGGTTCTCTTGCTTCTTCTCTAGCCCACGCTCTACCTCCCGAGCTATGGTGAGAACTTCTGAATAAGTCTTCAGCTGCTGGGGCATTAGGAAGACTTGGATATCCATCTGCAAGCCCTGCTGGAATCTACTAGCCCGCTTCTCCTCATCAGTTACCATGTACGGAGCAAAGCGGCTAAGTCTGAGAAATTCCGCGGCATACTCATCCACGGATCTATTCCCTTGCTGAAGTCTGATGAACTGCTCTTCCATGTCCTTCTGAGCAGTGGCAGGGAAGAATCTGCTATAAAAGCTCTTGGAGAATGTGTCCCAGGTGACAGGCTTCTCCAATCTGGCCTCCTCAGCTAGCCACCAAGTTCTGGCTATATCCTTCAATTGAATCTTAACAACCTCCACTTGATTCTCCTTTGGAACTCGAGCTGCATTCAATAAGTCTGTGGTGTCTGTCAGCCATTGCTCAGCATCCAGGGGTTTCTCTTCACCCGTGAATATGGCTGGTTGCAGCCGTCTGAAGTCTGAAACATTTCCCGGCCTCTGTTTTTGGAGCTGCCAATTCTTGCCGGAGGAGTTCCGTCTGTTGCTGCTGGTTCTCCATCATCGTCTGAATGACTCTCAGAATGTCCACATTCTCTCCCGTGGGTCCATTTGATGTTTGCCCAGAGTTGCTACGACCGTCCTTCTCTCCATACCGAATTTGGGAAAGGATAACTGGAATTGGAAAATGGAAGGAGTTTAGGACACAAGGGAAGGAATCAAGAAGGGATCAAGAAGGACTAGATAACTTTGTACATTGTAGTTGGCAATAGCAAATTACAGTAATTTGCTGCTTAATTGTACTATAGGTGTGAGAGCCTAGGCTCTGATACCCAACCTGTAACGCCCCGATCCCACGGATACGGGGACGTCACTGCGACGTACATACGTAGGTCAGAAAATGCCCCACACGTATATACGCTAAGCAAATAAGTACAACAAGAATCAGAGTACACGACAAAGCGTGGTATCCATACATATGCCAACTAAAAAGTACAACTACAAAGCTATCACAGGATATGATAAAGTATTACACATTACACGTGTATTACATCACAACCAAGTCCAAAAGTAAGATTACAATATAAACACAAAAGAGCTCACGAGGTGGATGAAGATCCCGTGAGTCAAAACGGAAGGGTCTGGCACGAAGAACAGGAACTAATCTGCCTGCTCACTAAAGAAAGCTTGATCCTCTGTGGATGGCTCCACTTCGATCCAAGCCTCAGAACCTGAATATGCAAATCCAAGGGGGTCAAGACATGTTAACAATAAACAACTATAGCCAAGTGGCTAAGAGACATGAATAAGGAAGCTGGAACAGTACAAGGAATATAAATCGACAAGTAATGGATAGCATGAAGAGATACAGTCATAATGCAATAGATCTACAGTTAACGTCTTATTATTATTACTTGTCTTACTACGATATCTTGCTATGTGACCCAGCGTCCCAGCGCACATAGATCCATATCCTAGTGAAGCAAGGTTGTTATTGGAAACCAGCGGTTGTATCGACGAACTATGTTTACAGTGGGTCCCGTGCATGCCGGGACCACGGTCCAGGGTGTTCCGTTGCTTGGTAACGGAACCAGCCGCAAGGCCTAACAGGAGGGACTTATGTATGCCCTTGTCATGACAGTATTCAGGAAGAGGGAGCAAGCACTCCCCTCGGTCCCCTGGAGGCCCTCAGGTTAGACCGGAATATGATTGTACAATATACCTAATGCCACTGTAAACACGAACACATATCGATATCCGTATGTTTTCCCCCGACCCATATGTAAGTTGGTCCATTTTATACGAAAGTCAAGTGTATCATGCTTGGTTCAAGTGATGGCATGATAAGTGGTGATATTCATATTTTAAACAAGTTATGAAGCGATGATATGTAATAACAAGTCATGAAGTAATATGGGGGTAATGTCCATCAAGTAACATGTCATGTAGTACCAGTTATGAAGCATGAACAGGAACAATATGTCACACATGTATCCAAGGTAAAATCCAAATTCAGATAGGAAATCAACTAAGTCAGACATTCAGAATTAGTCGACTAGGTGGAAGGATTAGTCGACTAATAGGGGTCTTAAGTCGACTAACAGTCTAGATGAGTCGACTAAAACTGGGTTCCAGAGAGTTATAATTCTGTTTCAGGAAAAGTTAGTCGACTAGGTGTAAGGGTAGTCGACTAACAGGGACTACTAGTCGACTAACGGATACTTAAGTCGACTAAGTCTGTGATACAGAGAGTTGATGTTTTATTTCAGGAAAACAGGAGTCGACTAGGGAGGAATGGGTAGTCGACTAGGGGTCCTAAGTCGACTAATATTTTGGATGAGTCGACTGGAACCAAGAGTTGAGTTTTCTGGTTCAGGAAAGATTAGTCGACTATTAATAAGGATAAGTCGACTAAAACTGTGTTTCCAGAGAAGTTATGTTTCAGAACAGGTGGGTTAGTCGACTAATTCCTAGGTTAAGTCGACTAATCGTGGGAAAACTGGGTACGAATTAGGGTTTGTTTGTGTTTGATGGTCTAAAAATACGATTTTTAGGGCACAAGTGTACATGAATTGACAACACAAGTATATAAAGAAGTTGTCTAGTCTTGGTGAGTAAAAATACTCACAAGGATTGGTAAATCGACGTTTTACGCTTTCGAAAGGATCGTTGTCGACGAATAGCGCCAAGGTGATCTTTGGCGGTGAAGGAAGCTACGATCCAAGCTCCAAAATGGTTGCTTGAGGTGGAGATGAGGATCTTGTGGTGTTCTTGGAGTTGGGGTTGAGGTTGAGATGAAGGAGGGATTTTGGGTGAAGGCTATTTCTTTGTTGAAGTGAAGAAAAGAGTGATAGAAATGTAAAGGAAAGTTTATATAGGATTTTGATTTTGTAAAGGAGGTGTAAATAAGGCAATTGAGAGGGGGTTTTGTGTAAATAGGGGAGAGGATGAGTGTCCCTCTTCTTGGCCACTTGGCCGGCCATGGGAGAGAGAGAGAGAGATGCATTAAATGAGGAAGTAGGTGGGAGTGAGTGGAGGTGAAATTTTGGAAAAAGAATTGGAATTTTGGAAATGGAAAAATTTGTGGTTGTGGAGGAAGGAAGGAAATTAAGAAAAAGGAAAAAGGAAAGGAAATTAAAAATGAAAATATTTTCTCTTGGGTTAAAAATGAAAAGACAAATTCCCGGGTTTAAGTCGAGGATGCGGAAAACGTTTCGGAAAATACCGAAATCGTCCGAAATTCAAGTATCTCGGAACGACTCGCAAAATTTACTAAAAATCAAGAATATTATTTTAAGACTCATGGTGAAATTCGTTTGAAGAAATAACTTATAGTTTTAAAACTAAAAATCCCGGAATCAGTTATCTACCGACTCCGTTGGAATTTTCATAAATTCATAAAATTCTCAGAAAAAGTATTTAGATAGAAAATATGATTCTAAGAAATAAAGTCTAAAGGACCTTCTAGAAATTCCTAACTGTTTGTGAATTAAAAATCCGAGAATCGATCAGCGGCACTGGTCGACACCGGTTTTGAAGAAATTCATTTTAATTCAGGAAAAATCCAGAAAATCATAGAAAATATATAATATTGGAAAATGATT
Source organism: Agave tequilana (assembly GCA_038442645.1). Lineage (NCBI taxonomy): Eukaryota > Viridiplantae > Streptophyta > Magnoliopsida > Asparagales > Asparagaceae > Agave > Agave tequilana. Next base: position 99,341 of record JAVJIF010010549.1, on the reverse strand, counting down.
TTTAAAACTGAAATCGGTCAAATACAAGAAGTAAATCGAAAAATACGATCGAAAAATTGAATACGCAACTAAGTACGTATTCCAGGAACGGGTATTACAATGAACTATTAAATTGGTTTTTACATATAGTATGTGATCATGGACTGCGACTATGGTCGCACTACCGCGACTATGGTCGCAATACTTAACGAGAGCGATAGTATAATCGCAGTTTACGTATCATTTTATATTTTTTGTTCTTTATTTCTGACTGTTGTCTGATCCTCCTATGAACTATTAAATTGGTTTTTACATATAGTATGCGATCATGGACTGCGACTATTGTCGCACTACCGCGTCTATGGTCGCAGTACTTAACGAGAGTGATAGTATAATCGCAGTTTACGTATTATTTTATATTTTTTGTTCTTTATTTCTGACTGTTGTCTGATCCTCCTATGAACTATTAAATTAGTTTTTACATATAGTATGCGACCATGGACTGCGACTATGGTCGCAGTATCCTCGACTGCATTTTTCTTGATGAATTTTTTTTGCTAAGTTAAATGTAATAACGGTGAATAAGTACTGATTCTATAGTCGCAGTTTACGTATGTTTTATATGTTTTGCTTATAAAGTATGAATTATTTTTACTTATTGCATGCGTAGTAGCACTGCGACTATGGTCGCATTGTTTAAGAACAGCAGTCGCAGTTTGATATGTAATTAAAAGAGCTTATAAGTTAATATAGTGAGAAAGAGACCTTACAAAAAAAGAGAATTAAAATCTTTTAAAAGAAGACAAAATAAGGTTGAATATCAGAAGATCAGGTAATCCTAATCCTCATCATTATCACCATCATAAGCAGATTCGTCATCTTCATTCTTCTGCTTCCTGTTCATCACTTATTTTCTCATCATCTTCCTGTTTTGAGGTTTTTTTGTTTCACCGATAAACTCCCAAAATAGATCGTCTCTATCAAGCTCTTCGTCTGACCCGTTGCGAGAAAGCGAGCCTACAGCATCAGAGGACATGCTTTCATCAAGCATGTCTCCGTCAAGTGGCAGAGGATAATGTCTTCTCACTAACCCACATGAAATCTTCATTATCCTCATGAATAGGAGGATCAGTTAATACATTATTTGATGTAGTGAGATAGTCAAAAGGAGTGAAGTCCAGACTGGTATCAGATTCACTAGAATATCCTGAAGAAAAAGGACCGGTGGGGGAACGATTGAAGTTGAAATCTAAGTGTTTAGAGGAAGAAGATGGGGAAGACATGATTCAAGAATGAATTATTTTTTGGAAGTTTTTGAAATCAAATTGAAAAGGAAGAGCAAAAATATAGTTTTTAGGTATGAGATAATATATTAGTTACAAGCATTATATAAAGGTCAATATTGTGGAAGAACATGAATAGTAATAATAATTGTTACAGGTGAGGGTTGAGTATGGTAGGAAGTGGTAAAAAAAATTAAAGATTAATTAAAGATTTATTGCGGGAGAATCCGAAGAGTTTCTTTTTGCCAGATGTTTAATACGTGAAGTACAAATTAACTTTTTATAGAATTGTTTGCCTATATCTTTAGATTACGTATGGTGTACATTTTTCCTTTATCGATATTAACATTATTGCATCTCTTTTTTCTAGACTGTTGTTGTATTATGGTAGAAAGAATATTAATTACTTTCATTTAATTCAGTGTAATTAATATAGTATTTTTATAAGATGTGATGTACGCGAACTGATCTCAGGGTCGCATGGCTAATCTACTTTTTAAAAATATAAAAAATCTTTTACATAAGGCATGCTAAAGAAAATTGCGACTTTGGTCGCAGTACTGAAGGAGGTCGCATTGCTGTAGATAGAATGCGACTAGGGTCGCAGACATATATAAAAAAGTTTTGTTATACTATGACTGCAACTAGTGACTGCGACTGTGTCGCAGTTGTCATATAAAATTGAAAGTTATATTGTATTAAGTCTGCGACCATGGCATGTTTTTTAAATTTTTAATGCTTCTGCTTATTTTACATTATGTTGATCCAAAATTTTTTTAATTATATTTTTCGATGTAGTAAAATTACGAATTTTATAACTGTAGATATATTCAACTGAAATTTTGTTTTGATGACTTTATTCCAGTTTAGAATTAAAAAAGGGGTATTTTGTCAATGTTTCACGATTGTTTAGGCGGATCTTTTGATTTTTTTGGCACCTACACTCTGCGGCCGATATGTGTCATATATTCAGCCACGTCCCGCCAGCTGAGAAACTCTCTCAGCCTGCCGGCTGAGGTACAGTAACCCCATATATATATATATATATATATATATATATATATATATATATATATATATATATATTATATATATATAATATATATATATATATATATATATATATATATATATATATATATATATATATATATACAGAAAAATGTATATCAGCCTGCGGTGACGTGGCTCAATTTGTCACTTCACTGACTCGCGGCACGCTTTTAGGAAGAAGTTAAATTACCAAATACCCCTTATGAAAAGCAACTCTTTCGGTAACCTTCCTTATTGTTATTATTATTTTTTGCCGCTCTTTATAGGTTTTAGGTTATTCTATATAAATACTTTTCCCCCTATTTCCTTACCTCTTTTTGAAAGATCTAGTTCTCCTTTTCAGCCTGCGTTAAACTTTTTTCTGAAAATATAAAATCTTTTCAGATCAATTTTTTCTCCAAAATATTAAATGTCGACGTCTGAGCAGTCTACTGGCGATCTAAATATGGAAGATATTACATCTGGTTCTACTTTCTCTCAGAATATTGAAAATTTTGAAGGGTTGACATCTTTGCATGCCGATCAACAGGTTTTAATTGTTTCATTTTTTTAAAAACAATTTCTTAAATATTGAATTTTCTCTTAAGTCTATGAGGTACTGCGACCTATAACAAATGATTTAAAGTTTCAGAAATGCGACCGTTTTAATATTCGTCACATATTCGTCGCAATCTTATTTGAAAATAATCTCCGGCTGTGAAATCTTTTTTTTTGGGTATGCGTCTTAGGTCGCAGTCTTTTGTAAGGAGTAATATAGCTTTCGTCACATACGGGTAACTGCGACTTAAGTCGCAGTCTTTGGTAAGGAGTAATATAGATTTCTTCACATACGGATAACTGCGACTTAAGTCGCAGTATTAGTAAGGAGTAATATAGATTTCTTCACATACGTATAACTGCGTCTTAGGTCGCAGTCTTCAATAAAGAGTATTATAGATTTCATGTCGTATGTGAAATCTTATTTTTTATTTACTGCGACTTAGGTCGCAGTCTTTAGTAAGAAGTAATATTGATTTCTTCTCATACGGATAACTGCGACCTTGGTCGCAGTATTTAATAAGAAGTAACATAGTTTTCATCTCTTATGCGACCTTGGTCGCATTTATATAAATTATATTTTATATTACAGTGATATCTAAAAAATATTTATATTCATTTAATTCGTGTAATTGTTTTTTTGTAGGATATGAATACACATGGAGAAATGTCTGGAAGCTCAGATAAGTTTATAGGAAAACAGTTCCTGTCGGATATGCAAGCATACAATTTCTACAATTGTTTTGTAAGGAATAGAGGTTTTAGCGTGAGAAGAAAAGGTACAGATAAGTCACGGAAGCCTCCTTATGAGATATTTGCAGAAAATTTTTGCTGTAACAAGGAAGGTCTGAAGAAGTTATGTGACAAAAGACAAGAGGGGCTTACAGTGCATTGTCGAGTTAACACTAGAGTAGCTTGTCCTGCTGAGATGCATATCCGTCTTCGTTTTTTTTAGATAAAAGACACTGGGTTATCACAAAATTTGTTGATACTCATTCACATGAATTGTCAAGCCCGGATAAGGTACATCACCATTACTCTCACCAGAATCATCGTTCAAAAATTAGCAGAAGCATTATGACCAATCTGGTTGATGTTGGAATGCGGCCTTCAAATATTTCCCGCGTTGTTAATGCAATGAGCCAGGGAGAAGGCTGTGAAGAAGTGAGCCCTCAACAAGTTATTGATTTCACTCGTCAACGTAGAAATAACTGCGGTCATGAGTTTATTGCTATTATCAAATATTTTCAAGAGAAAGCCGAGACCAATCCAGAATCTTCTTTTCAAGTGAAGTCGATAACGCGGGCACACTTAGAAGCATTTTTGGGCTGATGGAAGAGCTATTTCTTCGTATCTGAGGTTCTGTGATGTGATCGTTTTTGACACAACATACAGGACTAATCACTTGAGCTGTCATTTGCTCCATTCACTGGAGTAAATCATCACCGGCAGTCAATTTTGTTCGGCTGTGCATTGCTTGCTGATGAGCAGAGGGATACTTTTATTTGGTTATTCCAAAAATGTCTCAAGCGCATGCATGGAGTTGAACCGAAGCTGATTATTACTGATCAGGATGCGCAGATTGGTGACGCCATCAAGATTGTTTTCCCAACTTCTCGGCACCGTTACTGTTTCTGGCATGTGCGGAAACATATTGCAGAGCAACAAATCCCAATGTCAAACAAGTATGGAGAAGATATGGTCTCCGATTTCCATGCTTGGTACACCTCCCGCGATATAAGCACTTGTGAGGAACGATGGCGTCTGATGAATGAAAAATATCAGTTAGAAGAAGAAGATGACAGTTGGTTGATGAAGATGTACAGGCTCCGTGGACATTGGGTTAATGCATATCTCAAGGATGTTTTCTGTGCTGGAATGACAACCAGTCAGAGGTCCGAGAGTATTAATCCTTCTTTGATGGTTTTGTTAACTCAAACACTAAACTAGTGAAATTTGTTCACCAATATGATAAAGCTGTTGCTTCCCGTCGTACATCTGAATCTCTTCAAGATTTTAGGGGTTTGAATTCTGTGCCCAATTGTACATCCAATCCATATGAGATACAGGTTTCGAAGTTGTATACACGAAGATTTTTCAGTCGTTCAAAGAGGAATGGGCAGTTGTAATGACACTATTTTCAGATGAGGTGGAACATGACAAACCTGGATCAATATATTTGGTTGGTAATTTTTCAGAATCAAAAGACAACTGGGAAAAGGTAAGTTATGATAAGCGTGAGGAACTTCATGTTTCTTGTAGTTGCTCGTTATTTGAAACAGAGGGTATCCTATGTAGACATATTCTGTGTATTTTGTGGCGCAATCACGTTACACATGTACCGGAATCATATATACTTCAGAGATGGAGGTTGGATGCTCGTTACAAAAACGTTGCAATTGAAAATGGCATGAAGCCTTTTCCCAGTCAGGGCACTCCACGGACGGCTAGATTGTGGACAGTACGTTCAAAATTTAATGCAATTCTTGAGATGGTCGCTGATTCTGATGACAATCTTTCAAAGTTGGAGGCAGTTTTGGAAAGTTTTGCCCAAGATACTACTAGAGAACACAGGGCCATGTCAGGAAATGATTATTCATCACAGCCTAAAACTGTGGTTGGTTCCAGTGGATCCGTTGTCGTATTGCGAGATGGTGAAGAATTGAATATACGTGATCCAATTGGTCCTGTACCAACCAAGGGGAGGCCTAGAGCTGCATCCAGGCTTAAGTCTGGTTTTAAAGATTTTATATATCAGAAGGAAGTTAAGCATCGAAGATATGGTAACTGCCAAGAGCTGGGCCATTACAGGACTGGTTGTCCGTTACTGGTATTACATTAAACCTGTTAATCATTTTTTTTATACCGATTAATCTTTAAAATTCTTACTATTTATTTTTTTTATTGGCAGAAGAAGTAGGTTTGGGTTGCCTCCACCTTGAAGGAACAAAGACTTCAATTTTTTTTATGAAGTGCGACCATGATCGCACAGTGTAGAGAAATTAAGTCGCAGTCCGCCACTGGCGTGTCATTATAATCAGATTTATTATCATTCTTTGATTTCTAGTGTATTATTTTTTGTATGTAGTTGTACTTTAAAGTTCTACTGCTACAAAATTCTTCTTTAGAGTATATTTTTTTGTATATAATGTAGTACATTTAAACTGTTACGTTAGTCAGATACTTTGGTCGCAGTGTACATGCTTAATTGCGACCAAGGTCGCAATGTTGTTATTGATAAAGATGGCCAGCAATTGCAATCTAGAGTCGCAATACATGGACTGCGACTAAGGTCGCAATACATTAGGTAGGTGTTTGCTTTATATTAACATGCATAGCGACCAAGGTCGCAATGTTGTTTTTGATTAAGACTCCCACCAGCAACTGCGACCAAGGTCGCAATTTTGTTCAGTTATCCAAAACAGTTTAATACACTATAACTTTAAATTACTTTGAACTGCAAAACATTTCATTATTGCGACCATAGTCGCATTGGGAACTGATAAATGATTAAGTAACTGTGACCGTGATCGCTGTCTTGATTAAAGTGTCACTGTACAAGGAAACGCTGTATCTCAAACAGTTCATTACTGCGACTTTGGTCACAATACAATTACTGAACGAATGTTTGTTTCTAACATCAAGACGCAATAGTAAAATTCAAGTTGTAACAAAATGTAGATTGGAAATAATCAATGGAACTTATAATAAATAAATGTATAGAATTGTTTATAAATTAAATCAATAAAACAAAAAAATTATTCAATGAATTGCAATTGCAATTATTTTTACATTTATAAAATAAAAAAATGTGTTACATCAATAATTGTCAACTGTCAGTCTTCAAATCTCATCCTTCGTATAATTTCTGTTTCTTCATCCCAACTCTTCTCTCTATCTGCAAGTATCATGTATGCAAGCTCACTTCTTAGTCTCCGTACATGAGCATCCGTAACAGTATCAACAGTTGATGGACTACCAGACGCTATGCTTTCCATGTACTTGCATACATATACACCGCAATCAACACTGAAAATTTCATAGAGTATTCATTGATTGAAATTAGATTTTTGGTACTAAAAAAAGGTAGAAAATATGAAAGGTAAGGAGATGTCAAAAATTTATATACCTGTTTGGTTGTTGGGGGCATTTTGCGTATTTTATATTTATTCTTCTCATTAATTTATTGAAATCAATCTCAAAAATCTGTAATAATCTTTCTTTCTGCAATGTCAATAGAAACAAAAATTAGTATTAATAAAATTAAATGCCAGTTCCAGTAATTGAAATATTAAATTTCAACTCACCATTGTTCTTGCATCTTTTTGGTAAAGCTGTAATATACTACTTTTTTTGTCAGCTGGAACCAAAGAGTTGTAAAAATTCCACTCTTGTGTATCGTCATCAAATACCAACAAGATCCAGTGAAATCCGGGTTCGTCGGCACTATATTTGTGATTGATCGGAAGAACATGTAGTGCACATCAGCTGTCCAGTTTTTCAACAGCTTCTGCTTGATGAAATGATCTTCCAAATCTTCACTTTTATTTACAACACCATGCTGCGGACAAGAAAAAAATAAATAAATTACAAAATGAATATAAAATATAAGAAAAATTAATTATAATAAGAAGTCATTAAGTCAAAACAAGACACTGCGATCAAGGTCGCAGTGTCTTGTTTTATTCTGCGACCTTAGTCGCAGTACGTGAGTTAGTCGCAATACATTTTAATTATAAACTGCGACCTTAGTCACAGTACATTAGATAGTACGGCCTTAGTCGCAGCTGCGACCATGGTCGCAGTACATGCCTACACGGAGAGAACATGAATTAGTCGCAATACATTTTAATTATAAACTGCGACCTAAGTCGCAGTACATGCCTACACAGATAGAGAACATGAGTTAAGTCGCAATACATTTTAATTATAAACTGCGACTTTAGTCGCAGTACATTAGTTAGTGGCAGTACATTTTAATTATAAACTGCGACCTTAGTCGCAGCTGCGACCTTAGTCGCAGTACATGCCTACACAGAGATAGAGAATATAAGTAATCTGTTCCACAATTGATATTATAGTAAACCTTAAAGGAGAAAGTAGATTTTTACCCAAGCTTCGCTCCGGAAGAATATGCTTTTTAATCCTTTTCCCTTCTCTAGATGCTGCATGTAGAAATGAATTATATTTGCATCTAACTCTCTAACTGAATATCAGGTGCTCAATGTCATTCCTTGTAATAATGATTCCGTTCTCGGTATCCTGATACGCAGTAGAACTGCAAGATATTCAAAACAAGGTTAGTAATTTAATTGTTCTTATATAAAGGTATAACAGATTTCTGTGATATGAATTAACTTACTCAGAGAAGGACTTGTCGAAGAATTTTTTACAAGTGCTTGTTGATGGGGCTGCAGATTTCTGTATGTTCCGGTTTCGGTAATTCTCTTGATTTTGGCTCTGTAGAGGAAATCTCTTTGTCACCGAAACCAGTGGCAGAACTCACAGCCGCAGGCTGTGGAAGAGGATGTTCATTTTTTTCTTCTTCTGTTTGGATAAACGAAGTCGGAGTCATCGCGATCTCTTTCAGCGCGCCTGCGTTCTTTGACTCCCCTTTCTATCGTTCCTTTAGAGTATTCCAAAACAGCTTCTTTTGAGCATTGCTTCTGAGGCGGAGTATGTTCTTGAATTCCTTCTTCAGAAGCTTTATCTCTTTGGATTTCTTGAGTCATTTGACTTATATTCAGAGAAAAACTTGGCATATCTTCTCCAGTAATATTTAAAATAGACTCAGAACCCATGATTCTATCCTCTTCCAGTTTTTTCTTCTTCTCCTCTTCAGCCTGCTTCTCCATCTGTTCCTTTATTCTTTTCTGCTCCTTTTCCTCTTCAACCTTCCTTCTAATTCCTCCTCTGCCACTTTCATCTTTTTCTCCTCTTCTTCTTTAACTCCGCCAACACCTTCCTCCTCTTCTCATTCTCTTCCTCTTCCCTCCTCATTTCCTGCCCCTCCTCTTCCCTCCTCCTCTCCACCTTTTCCTGCTCCTCCTTTTCCCTCCTCTTCTTCTCCTTCACTTCTTCTTCCCTCATTCTCCTTTCATACTCCTCCTCTTCCCTTCTTCTATTCTCCTTCTCCTATTCTTCCATTCTTCTATTCTCCTTCTCCTTCTCCTCCACTTCTCTCCTCCTCTTCTCCTTTTCCTTCTCTTCTTCCCTCTTCTTCTCCTTCTCCTTCTCCGCAGCAGCGGCTGCTCTCAGCAGCTCTTCTTCTTCCTCTTCTTTAACTTTTAATTTCCTCTGCTGCCTTTTTAGTTTTTTCTTCTCTCTTTTTCTTTCTTTTTTATTTTTAATTCAGCCTTGAGTCTGCTCTCAGTCTCCATTTTTTCAATTTTCATTTCGAGCTGAGAAACATATTCTCTCAAGTGCTGATTTTGAGACCTCAATTCTTTTATCTCTTCAGCTTGATCATCCCGTGGTGGTGGCAAATAACCTTTAAAAGATGGTTGTTGCTCACTCGTTTTAGCCGCTTCTGGCTCATTTTCCGCCGGGATGTCAGCTTCATTATATGTATGGCCTCCTTCATCTCCTTCTTCTTCTTCTCCTTTTCATCTTCTGCTTCTGCTTCTTCTTCTTCCACCTCCTCTTCCCCTTCAACAGGAAGGCCAACCATATTTTTTTCAGCAATAGAGATGTTGCCCATTCGATTCAAAATCTGAAAATAAACAGAAAAAGTAAAGTTAAAAATAAAACAATGAAATAATGATACTGCGACCATGGTCGCAGTTTATTTATGAAGTATTTTTTGAAAAGAATGCGACCATGGTCGCAGTATGTTTGTCATGCCCAAAATATCTGGCCAAGCCATGCAGGTCAACACTGTGACCATGGTCGCATTCCATGTAAAAGGTATTTTCAGGAGAATGCGACCATGGTCGCACATTGTTTGTCAGGCACAAAACGAACTGCGAAAGGTGCAGCTCAATACTGCGACTATGGTCTCATTTTATTTGTACTGAAAATAAAAAGAAGTCTAACTTACAATATTGCCGTCAATCTCACTTAGATCAACTTCAAGTAGAGATCTACTAATATTTTGGAGGTCCCATCTTAAAAAGCGTGGGGTTATGTCCTCCAGACCTCGGTTCAAAAAATAGGAGCCCTCTCACATAGCCAATACTGCAAAAAAGGAAAATTAAATTAGTTTACACAGATATGCATAATTTTTTGGGTAAATTTCATACAATGTTGGCCAAATTTTAGATTTGTACTTACAATTATTTGCACGGAGCATCCTTGCAGCTCGTACGTGGTTTGCCTGAAGATGTTCATTGACTCAATCAGGAATTGCCAAACAGCTTTTACCCAGCATATTGTCCTCATCAGCTGCATATTGGCAATCTGTTCCACAATATACCACGGCACCGTGCATTTACTGCCAGAGAAGAAAAGAGTGGCCGACATGTATAGGATGATTAATGTGGTAAAGTCTTGAGCTGCAAGTCTGTGCATGTCTCTTATAATTTCATGTAAAGTCATTTGCTGCTCAATCTGTTCATCCTTTGTCACATCCAATACACCTCTCCACCTCTTCTTGACAAGAAGATCATCCAAAGCATCTTCAATGGATACTTTAGTGATCTTCTTTATATTGGAGAAATAATGTTTTATCACCCCTCTATCTTTCATTGTACATGTTTATTCATCACAAAATCTGCCCCAATGATAGGTAGACCAAATGTGAGGGCAACATCCTCCACTGTTAACTCAATCTGTTTGCCCCCAATTCTAAAGGTCCTTGTATCCCTATCATACTGGTCTAAAATACGCAGCACAGCAACGTTTGATTTTAGACCCTTTTCAGCCCCAAATTGTTCATTGTAGAACGCCATGAAGATTGGGCCAAATGGGGTATTGTTCATCGCCTCTACGAAATCTGCATGAATGTACTTTTTATATTTCTTCATCAGCTCGCACATATGTTTCAGGCTTGATCTCAGAGGACGAACCTTTATCTGTTGTTTACCTACATAGTAAGAAAAAATAAACAGTTCAGACCAATGATCATTTAAAAATTATAAGGGGGTCAAAGGCATATTTGTTTCTAATAAACTGCGAATTCGGTCGCAGTCATACAATGTAAACACAAACAACTTGCACCCGGACGACACTGCGACCAGTGTCGCATAAGACTACAGTGCAATCATACACTGCGACCAATGTTTGTAAAAAGCATATTTTCTTTTATAAACTGCGACCACGGTCGCAGTCATACTTTGCAAACATAAACTTGGACCAGGGACGACACTGCGACCAAGGTCGCATAAGACTATAGTGCAATCAGAAACAACTGCGACCCGGGTCGACACTGCGACCTAGGTCGCCTAGGACTACAGTGCAATCAAAAACAACTGCGACTCGTTTCGACACTGCGACTAAGGTCGCATAAGACTACACTGCAATCAGAAACAACTGCGACCCAAGTATGATAAAATAAATGACGTTAAATACACTGCGACCTTGGTCGCAAGAGACGACAACTCATATTTAAACAATTGCGACCGAGGTCGCATGCAATGTATGCACATCAATTTTTTCGAATATACTAAGACATAGTAAAAATAGAAGAAAATTAAAAAAAGGTGAAAAAAATAGGACCTTTATCATCATGTTACAAAATTTATAAATTTAAAAATTTATTCGACATCTAAAGTTTCAAAATCTCTTTCTTAACTGCGACCATGGTTCCAAGATTAAAAAAAAATTTAAAAAAAATTGCGACCTCGGAAATAAATCTGGAAAAAATTAAAAACTATTAAAATACACAAACGCTAAAAATTTTTGAAAATATCAATTTTGTAGTACCTTTTTCACGGATGATTTCTTAGGCGCCATCAGTTGCAAATATATTCTTTAAAAAAGGATCAAATTTGTGAAAGAAAATAACTATTTTGGATCAGAAGCGCCGGTTGAAATTTTAGAGCTGTAAATTTTTTTGGTAGCCAACTTTTTTTACATACGGTAGAAAGTTGTGAGGGAGGGTATTTTCAGAAAATACAATGTTGAGGTGACTGGCATTAAATTGGGCGGGATTTTCAAGATTTGTCCGCCAAAATTGATGACAGATGTGGGGCGGTGATTTTGCCACGTCCGCCGGCTGAGAGAAGTCTCTCAGCCTGCCGGCTGAGGTACAGTAACCCCATATATATATATATATATATATATATATATATATATATATATATATATATATATATATATATATATATATATATATATATATATATATATATATATATATATATATATATAGGGCTTACTGTACCTCAGCCTGCAGGCTGAGAGAGTTTCTCAGCCTGCGGGACGTGGCTGAATATAGGCCACACATCGGTCGCAGAGTGTGGGCGCCAAAAAAATCAAAAAATCCCGCCTAAACAATCGTGAAACAAATTGACAAAAATACCCCTTTTATATGACGACTGCGACTTCTAACATTGAAAAGTAAAAAAATATTCCATGGTCGCAGTTACTTAATCATTTATCAGTTCCCAATGCGACTATGGTCGCAATAATGAACTGTTTTAGAGTTCAAAGTAATTTAAAATTATACTGTATTAACTTTTAAACTGTTTTGGATAACTGAATAGTCACCTAGGAAGTATACAATTTTTGGGAAAAGATAGAAAATATATTTGAGAGATATTCACGTGGTCCGAGAGCTTAAACTTTTTGGAATTCTGGGATTAAAAATATATAAAGGGTCATGAGCAAAGGATTAAAAACATACTAAGTTATTTTTGCTCAAACTCGTTACTCTCACTGTTCAGAAAATACATTCAAAAAATGTCTTCACCATCACCACCGTCTTCACCGGAAAGAAGCCAATACATTCAAACAATGTCTTCACCATCACCACCGTCTTCAACGGAAAGAAGCCAATCATCAAATGATGATTTTATGTTTAGTTCTGAAACAATGTCTCGCTACGGGTCAGAATCTGAGCTTGATACAGACGACCCTTTCTGAGAGTTCATTGATGAACCAAAACACAAACATGAAGAGGAAGAAAGCGACGATGAGACTGTACCTGAAGAGGAGGAAGAGACAGAAGACGAAAGCGATACAGAAGACGAAAGCATGACTCTTGACGACGAATCTGATTACGATGGTGATGACGACGATTAGAAGTTAAAAAATTGTATTTTGTTTTTCTTTTTAAATATATATAAATCTGTTTTCTAAAGTTAATTGTGTGAATTACATTTTTTACTACTATATATTGGTTGAAATACTGCGACCATGGACGCAGACTTAATAAATACAATGCGACCTTGGTCGCAGTTGCTGGTCTTTACTCTTAATCAACAACATCACTGCGACCTTGGTCGCAGTTGGTGGTCTTTATAAATAATCAATAACAACACTGCGACCTTGGTCGCAGTTGATGGCCGCAGTCTTAAAAAAATAATCTGCAATCTTGGTCGCAGTTGCTGGTCTTTAGTCTTAATCAACAACAACACTGCGCGAGGTGACACGTCACCGCAGCAGTTGCTTAGTCGCAGTTTTTGGTCGCAATGTCGACCCTGGTCGCGGTTGTTTCTGTTTGCACTGTAATCTTATGCGACCTTGGTCGCAGTGTCGTCTCTGGTCCAAATTGTTTTGTTTGCAATGCATGACTGCGACCAAAGGTCGTAGTTTATTAAAAAACAAATATGCTTTTTATTATGTCCACGCATTTATCTCCAGGCATGTGAAAATGATACAAAACGATCTCTTATACAATAAGATTGAGTGTTACAATATAGCAGTACAAAGAAAACTAAACATCAAAAAGAGCCATTGTTGACTAAGAGCAGTGGTGTTATTGAGGTCTTTTTATTTATGTCCAGGCATTTATCTCCAGGCATGTGAAAATGATACAAAATGCTCTCTTATACAATAAGATTGAGTGTTACAATATAGCAGTACAAAGAAGAGTAAACATCAAAAGAGCCCTTGTTGAATAAGAGCAGTGGTGTTATTGAGGTCCCCGTGTATTAAAAAACTGTTGACGTCGAGGACCATGACTTCTTCTCTTGCGGACGACGAGGACCATGACTTCTTCCCTTGTGGACGAACATCGATCAAGTTCACCGGCCAAAATATTCTCCCAGAGGCCCAGCGAACCTGAAAAAGGACAATCAAGCTCTGGGTCATCTTCGTGCATAGGGTCATCTTCATCCATGGAGGCAGGCCCCTGTTAGAGACTCTGAAGAAGGCGGAAATTCTCAGAGCAATTGCTCTCGAATGAAAACAGTCTAATTATGGGCTGTTAAAGGGAGAGGGTGAGCCCTATTTATAGGCAGCCCATAATAACCATAAGTAATGGTTCATTAATCAGAACCGTCGGCCTTAATGGTCTCCAACCGCCGGCGCCGGTTTGGCATTAAAAGACATTAACGCCTAAACCCAATGAAGAGCCGACGCGTGGACAATAGCTTCGGGAAACAACGAATGGTGCGGGTTCGTCAACGTAGACTTGACGTTAAAAAGATCTCATAAAAATCTTTATGACAGGTCGCGTCTCACGGAGTGACTCCAAGTCGCATCAAACAACAGACAACTTTTCATTTTTCATTTAGATTCAAAAAAATGACTTAATCCAAAACAACACTTAATCAAACAACAACACGGCGACCTTGGTCGCAGTTGCTGGCGGCAGTCTTAAACCAAAACAGCAGTGTCGACCTTGGTCGCTATGCATGCTAATCTAAAAGGAAAACACTTACTTAACGTACTGCGACCAAAGTCGCAGTCCATGTAATGCAACCTTTGATTGCAGTTGCTGGCCATCTTTATCAATAACAACACTGCGACCTTGGTCGCACTTAACCATGTACACTGCGACCATCTTTATCAATAAAAACACTGCGACCTTGGTCGCATTTAACCATGTACACTGCGACCAAAGTCTTTGACTAAGGTCGCAGTTTAAATGTACAATGCGACCAAAGACTTTGACTACATTATATACAAAAAAATTAAACTATAAAGTAGAATTTTATCGCAGGCTGAAAACATTGATCTGAAAAGATTTTATATTTTCAAAAAAAATTTTATCCCAGGCTGAAAAGGAGAAACTAGATCTTTCAAAAAAGAGGTAAAGAAATAAGGCGAAAAGTAATTTATATCCTATAAAGAGCAGCAAAATAAAAGGGGGGAAAAATAATAATAAACAATAAGGAAAAGTTATCATAAGGGGTATTTGATAATTTAACTTCTCCCTAAAAGCGGGCCGCAAGTCAGTAAGGTGACAAATTGAACCAAGTCACCGCAGGCTGAGAGAGTACTCTCAGCCCGCGGGCTGATATACATTTTTCTCATATATATATATATATATATATATATATATATATATATATATATATATATAAGAAAGAAAATTCGCAAACCCAATGGGGATAATTGCCCCGACGTAGATCCGCCCTTGCTAATGTCTTGTCATGCTAGATGGAGTAAATCATAATATGGCACTATTTTTTTGGTCTTTAATTCCGATTTATCGTGTTATATTTCGCTAACCTGACCGGTGGGGTTAATCCATTGGTTGCACTCCTCTCTCTCTCTCTCTCAAATTAATCATTGAGTTGTTGAATGGGAGATTTAATTTGAATAATTAGTGATAGTGTTTGTCCTCGTGCTTCTCAAAAAATAATGTTGAAGTAAACTCACGTGGGATACGAAACTTTATTGTGCTAAGTAGCGGCCCCGTGGCTAGACTCGGTGTGTGCTCCCTCAAGATCACCCGAGCAAATCCCTGTTGGGTGACATTTGCCCAGTTGGGCTCCAAAAAAAAAAAAAAAAAGTTGAGGTACGGCACATCATAAGCCATACATCAAAAAGTTTGTAAGGTTCGAGTCCAAATCTGCCTTAATTTAGCCAGAATTTAAGCAAATCAAACTATCAATAGATATTTATTAATCAATCAAATCAAATTGTTGGATTTGGGACCTTAAAATTTCATACGTAGATCTAATTAAGAAACCAACATGGCTGGCTTCAAGAAATTCGGCCTTTAAGTCGCATACATTTTTAGTTTTTAACTGAACTGATAAATAGGTTAACATTACTTGATTCTCCGAATAAAATAATGAGTGGAATGTCGCAGGATGAAATTCTTTTGTGACGATTAAAATCACCGATATTGGGTGACCAAATTAACTCTCCCCAATTTTAAGATAACTATATTATATGTTATGTTTTCTTGTATCCATTTTATATTCATATCCAATTCCCCTTCACATTTTTACCGGTTACCTCCAAACTATAGGAATATGAGTTTTTGCTACCGAACTAGATTTGTACTCAAATTTATAACTACGAGATATAAATCTCATATCTAATCTTTGTGTAGCGAGCACTCTTATTATTTGTTACTCTTTGGGGGAAAAAAATAAAATAAAATTCTTCATCGTTATATGGTGCTATGCACAAAAATAATTGACATAAAGAGTTATGGTAACGAAACAAATAAAAATAAAATTCTTCATCGTTATATGGTGCTATGCACAAAAATAATTGACATAAAGAGTTATGGTAACGAAACCATATTACAATTTTGAGACTACTTCACATTTTAATGGGGAAAAATATATATAAATTTTAAAAAATAACAAAATATAAAAAAAGAAAAATATATAAATTAAAAAAATAACAAAATTTAAGAAAAAATAATGCTGGCTATGGGGTTCGAACCCATGCGCACTTATGTGCAGAAGATCTTAAGTCTTCCCCTTAACCTCTCGGGCAAACCAGCCAGATGTTTTATTTGTCTCCTGTACATATTATATTCATATAATTTCAAAATAAAATTTGCAGATTCCATCACTCCAATAAAGGCACGAGTACGAGCGTGAATGGGTCGGGCCCGGCATGTTTAGAGCCGGCCTGTACCAAGATATAAAATTTGACAAAGTATTAGCATCGCACCATTATTGAACACGTCTGCAACGGGCAAGAGCTAGTATATAAGTAGAGATGATTATGGGCCGGGGTCGGTCCGGGCACATGTTACGCCCCGACCCAAAAATATCCGGCCCCGACCTATTATCACCTATAGAATAAATCTTACTTGCACTGGACTCCAATTTATTCTCTTGAATAAAATAAAACATAAAATTTTTAAGCTTCCTGCTTTCCCCGCCCAAATAAAAAAGGGTTGAAAAGATTTATTCGTACCCATTCTTGTGACAACTTGATTTAACAGTGCAAGGGGTTATTGGGAGTACGCTGGCAACGTTATTGTTACGTTAGTCAAAGAATCTGCACTGTGCATATTATTATGAGACCAATGCAGGGAATATACAAGCATTACATGATAAGGAAGCACCTATCCCTAATATAATTAGTATTAATACTACTTTTTAACACATTCTTGTAAACTTATGATAATGAAACATTGTGAGTTTGAATGATGATTAGAGAGAGAAAAGAAAATAAGACTAATAAAATATCTATTGAAAAATTGGAAGTTGATGTTGATCCCATGCAACGCTCTTCACAAATTGAGGGATAGAGATCCTTTTATTTTTTAAACCCCCTCATAAACTCATGGTAGCAGAAACAACGAGAGTCTAAATTAGTGTAGATGACAAGAAAGAGACGTCGGAAGATAGAGAGTATATGTTGAAAAAAGATCTATAGTTGAGGATGCATAATCAAGAATGAAGCATCTACTAGAGAGCTGTATTTCCAACCGAGATGGAGCACTTGCAGAAGGTTAACCTGATTCTCTTTTGCGTGTTGCAAGGTGAACTTTGAGTCTATGAGCTTCTTTAGCATACATAAGGCAAACTTAAAGACTCAAAATCTCTTTTGTGTGGAGTGAGGTAAACATTGAATCAGTGTGAATTCCATCAATATGAAAGGAGGTCATGATATCCATAATAAGTGTAAAACTGAAGAAAGAATGTCCGAGGAGAAATAATATCCAACCAAGTAGAGATGACAAGTAGATAAGCACTTTCAGCACCGACAAGAATAGGAGAGAGGCTTTGAGAGATCTCAAATTCATAAGAAACTGGTATAAATTATATCCTAGTCACATATCACATGTAATACAGGAAATCAAATGGTGGAGAATCATATCCATGATCACCTTTCGTGTGTTATAGGATATCAATTGAAGGAGAGGAGACCAATCAGGGAACATGAGGTGCTGGTAACCTATGAGAAGAGACAGTCGGAGACATATCTGTTGGAGAAGAGGGAAAACCAAGGTGAGAGCGAGTGATGGAGAGATTGCTGGAGAGCTGATCAGTTGCTGACCACTAAGGATGAAGATATTGTGTTGATGATTGAGAAGAGGAAGCTGTTAGGGGACCTAACTTCGAGGTGACCTGTATTGAGATATTGCTTTGTTTTCAAGAAGAAGTGGCAGTGGACGGGGCAATCGACAATAGACTAAGCGATGTCGACAGCACACCAAGTGTTGTCGACAGCAAGTTATCTCAGATTTTTGACAGACCTGAGAAGGTTGTCGACAGCCCAAGATCCATATCAGAATCCAGTTTCCGTTTTGAACGCGTTCAGCTTTCCTTTTCTGGTGGAGTTCAAATAGGAATCAGTTACTATTCAATGAAGATTTGTTTTTAAAGTTTAAAGGATTTAGAATTCTTCTACAATAAGAAAATCAACTCCTACAATAATTGATTAAGTTCTTCAAGCATCCGATAGGCAAGAGCATTTCATAATTCGTGTAGGGTTTATATTATAAAACTCTATAAATAAAAATTAAAACCTAGTACATTGTAACACAAAAGGTGAAGAGAAAGCCAAGAAAGAAAGAGGAATGTGACAGTCTATAGAGAGAAAGTATACTCTTATAATCTTGTAGGATTCAAGAGGAAGGTGAATCAAGGGGAATGTTAGATCTCTTGTACCAAGTTTATTAATAAAACTCTCTCAAATTCTCTCCGTTGACGTAGACCAAGTTTGCGCCGATTAAATTCTTGTGTTCTTTTCTACTTTTTGTCTTAGTATTATGAGTTTGATATACAATAGCTTTCTTTTACAAGTATTACATATCGCCACATTCCGCAACGTCGATCACGGTCTTGGACGTGCACAATAATTAATGTCGTAACTCAATTGTTGGTCTCAACAATTGGTGTCATAGCTGTCATGTCACAACAGCCCATGAAGAAGTGGTGACGAAAAGGAAGACATTGTTGGGATTGGATTTGGGTTCAAGACTGAAGCAAATTGAACATGAAGAAACTGTGTCGAAATCAGTCCAATACGGGAAAGCCAAGGTGATCCGTTTGAAGAAACTCAAGCAAGTTGAGTCTGGCCCGGTTTGATCTAGGTTGGAGATTCTCAGCTCCAGGTTTGGCTCTGACATGCAATCCTGGTCGAAGTAGGAGTTCCTGCAAACCGGGTCTGATTCAGATTTGCAATCCGGGTCGGATGGTCTGAAACAAGTTGAAAAGTGGAACAGAAACGGGCCTGGACCAGCAGATCGGATCCGGGTTAGATGCAGCTACGGGTCTGAATTTGGATCTGATCTCTTGAAAAAATACACACACACACACACGAACACATACTGACAAGATAAAAGATGTGACAAAAGGTTTTTTTTTTTTAATATGTCTCAAAGGAAATGTAGAACGTCATGCCACAGTCAGCTTTACGTGCTTTTTTATTAGGAAAAGAAAAGCATTTTATAGAAATTTTGGTTATAATTGTATCAGAGTGGGAGCTTTTGATATGATTCCAATTTGGTGCCTTCTTCAGTTTGTTTTTTTGTTTTTTTTCCTTTTCTTCTCTCTAACAACGCATATCTATATTTTTTTAGAGTATTTGTCTAATCTCTCAAGCTTGTGACATTTCTCTTGTACCCATATTGACTAATTATGAGAAAAAGAATTCATTTTGGACGCCACTTCATTTACTTAAGAAAGCAAAACCTCAACTATTTCTCATTTAACCTCTTGGTTCTAATTTGGCTAAATAAAACAACCTAGATTCTTTAATTATATTTCATACACCTTCTGTATTTAACATTTGTATGATGTCTAAATTAGTTTTCCCCTATTTAGACATTCTTCATTTGTTTTAACTGTTGTCTTCTCGTTCCCATATTTACATTGTTTTATTAGCATATGAATCATGTAAGGATTAAAAGGCCAATCAGTGTTACAATGTTCTCTTGAAAGTACATTGTCGTTCTGTTTTCTTGATAACAAATTATTCATTTTAGATTTCTTACTTGGATAAATATAAACTCCATCATACTGATCTTTCTCTAGATCAAATTCATTAAGAGAGAGATTTCTAACACTGGCACAATGATTTACTTTATAATCTTGCAGTTTACATGATAATAATCAAATAAGAAAATCCAAAATTTTTCCCAATGACAGCCAAAAAAAAAAAAAGAAAGAAAAATAGAAGCACATCAATGACTGTCTTTATAATTGTAGGAAACCAACAGTGGCAAGCAAACAATGCCTGCAGGTTGTTGGAGAATCAGAGAGAAAGGGTGAAGTGATATCAACGAAAAAATAGGTGCATTTGTGCGCTGAAACTGATTCAGATTCTGACACAAACAAGAAGCACAAGAAATGACTGCAGAAATAGATAAATTCAAAGATTGACAAAGAACAATTCACGCTCTGATCAGAACTGCAGATAACCGAAGTATTATTCTCGTATTACTGAAGATAACGACGCTGAATGTATGCTACCAAAAGCAGC
The DNA here is from genome assembly GCA_038442645.1 of Agave tequilana. NCBI lineage: Eukaryota > Viridiplantae > Streptophyta > Magnoliopsida > Asparagales > Asparagaceae > Agave > Agave tequilana. Next base: position 78,756 of record JAVJIF010010549.1, on the reverse strand, counting down.
AAACAAACTTCGTAAGCCAATGTATCCCACAGAGAGCATAAGAACATAAAAAGGCAAGATACGTAGTACGTACCGGGGAGACGTAAAGCGTGGTTGGTAGACAAAATCGTCCCCCCAAAAGAAATTAAACTCCGTGGTCATCGTTTAGCAACTACTAATGGGGAAACAGCCCCACAAAAAACGCTACCCCAATCCTTACTTCACGTTCAAGAGCTTGATCACAGAAGCAGCCCCAGTTCGGTGCAGCACCACGACAGAGTCCCCCGACTTGCAGAGCCCAGCCTTCTTTGCATGCTGAAGGGAGAAATCGAGTGCCTCCTCCGTGGCCTCATTATGAGAGGCCTTCGCCGAGCCAGCACTCAAAACTGGAATCAACCCTCTAAATATAAGGCTGTGCCTCGCTGGAGCCTCATCGCTGATGGTCCAATCAAAGAAGTCTGTCTTGATTTCGGGAACCACCGCGGATAGAATGGGCATTGCCGGCCTGTACTTCGCGACAAGCCTTGCAGTGCTGCCACCTCTAGTCAAAACTAAGATGAGAGAAGCCTTGGCGGAGTTGGCAGTTTTAACTGCTGATGAAGCAAGGCTCTCCAGTGGGCTCATTGGGACCGGCGCTTGAGCCATTATCCCTTTGAACACAGCTCCATAATCCAAGTATGATTCAGCTTCCAAACAAATCTTAGCCATTGTCTGAACTGCGAGCTCGGGGTAAGCGCCTGCAGCTGTCTCTCCACTGAGCATCACACAGTCAGTGCCATCAAGGACAGCATTGGCTACGTCAGTTGCTTCAGCTCGGGTGGGGCGAGGGGATTTGATCATAGATTCAAGCATCTGAGTTGCGGTCACTACAGGTTTTCCTTGTATGTTGCACTTAAAAATCATCACTTTTTGCGCGTAAAAGATCTTCTCAATGGGGATTTCCATACCCAAGTCTCCACGGGCCACCATGAAAGCATCTGAGTTTGCCAGAATGTCATCAAAATTTGCAACCCCCTCTTGGTTCTCAACCTGCAAATACAATAATGAAGTAATTACAACTCTAAAACCAAGATTGAAATCCCGTAAAGCCCTACTTGGTAGCAAGTACATCTTCTAGGAAAGTATCAAGATAAGTTTTGCTCTTTAATCTTAAGAGCAAATTTAATTTTTTTGAAAGCATGATTTCCTATAGATTCAGTCTGAACACGATATGGTTTAATATGGTTGACGATCTCATGTTTCCCCTTCTTTAGGAATAGATGTAAAAGTTAATTTCAGCTCCCTACAAGAAAAAGTTAACCAATTATTGTATCCTATACCTAACATGATTAACAAAATGATCCTTTTAAAGTTGTTGGAATGAGAGAACCATAAATGACAAACCTTGGACATCAACATGATTGTCTTTGAATGTTCTCCAAGGACCTTCCTGACCTCCACAAGATCAGAACCTTTGCGTACAAAGGATAGAGCGATCATGTCAATCTTATTCGGGACACCCCATTTTAAGATATCCTCTTTGTCCTTCTCAGTTAACGTAGGAAGATCAACAACCACCCCTGGAAGATTGACATTTTTCCTCTCACCAAGAAGAGCAGAGTTCTCACAGCGGCAGCGAACCATTCCCAGCTTTTTATCACAAGAAAGAACCGTGAGTGTGATTGTTCCATCAGCACATAGTATGACACTCTGTGGCTTTACATCCTCAGCTAACTTTTTGTAGCTCATTGATATCATATTTTCATCACCTTTGATGCTGTAATCTGTGGAGATGGTGATCTCTTTGCCCTTAGTTAGACGAATGGGCTTTCCATCTTTCAGAAACCCAGTCCGAATCTCAGGGCCCTGCAAATATGAAAAAGAAAAATCAGCACAACCAATTTGGATATTGCATTAGCATACATTTAGCTCGTTTAGTTTATACTGTTCTGAGAGGCAACAATCTCCAGATAAAAATTGCAATCGCCATCTTATAGGTATAACACATTCCTAGTAGAGATATTTAGGATGGTTGTGTTGTATTCTTCGAGCTTAAAACTCATTAGCAAAAAGGTCCCTTTCTTAGCTTCCATTGGGCAAACCAACAGAGTTGACATCAGGTTACATTTGACCTCAGATCCTACGGGAGTAAGACGTACAAACCCTATAAAAAAATCCATTTGATTGGAGAGATGGATATGACTGTTATTGAACACAAACATGGTTGCTTTCCAGCTCGCCACATCAAATTGACTCAAATATATCTCAAATCTAATATCGCCCTCCACGCCTACCTCTCACCTTTAAAACAACTTTTGGTAATAATTAGACCCTGCACTTGCATTTGAACCGTATCTCTACTTGTTCATATAAGCTTTATCAAATCCTTCCTCATTGGTACTGTTAAATTATGTTCATAGCCTAAATTCTTTCTCAAGTTTGGTAGCCATGTTGTAATCTAAAATACTGAGACAACAAGAAAGCCCCCAAAAAGTTCAAAACATGCACCGCTGCAGTGTCAGTCATGAAGCAGGCGCAAACTGAGAACAATAACTCAGACATGGAAGGGTGTATCCAACTAGCATACCGGGTGTTGGCACAGAAACTATCCAAATATTTTACAAGGATATGGTTGTATATATATCATGCTTCAAAGTCGCGGTCTCAGCCGCCGACTCGGCGGGCACCGTTTCAGAGACGACTCGGCATCGCAGAACAAACTCGGACGATACGCGTAAAACGCTACAAATAAAGCTCTGAAAAATCACAATAAATCTTAAAAAAATGTAGACATCAATTTTTATGCATCACATGTCCAAAATAAGTTTTTTTTAGAGGTATTTGGGAAAATATAATGATTCGGGAGGTAAATTTAAGAAATAAGATGATTTGAGGTAAATATGAGAATACTAAATATATATATATATATATATATATATATATATATATATATATATAAGACAGAGGGAGAGAGACGGGTCAGATCTCTCTCACCCTCTCTCCCCCCGTTCGATCTCTCCCCCTCCCCCTCCATCTCTCTTCCCCCTCTCCCCCTCTCTCACCACCCAGCCAACGCCAGCCCAAGCCCCACGTCGCCGCCTCGCCGACCTCCGGTGGCCCCTCAGCGCCGGCGATGACCTCCCCTGTCTCCGATCCCCTTCCCCCTTCTCTCCCTCCACCTCCTCTCTCTCTCTCCTCATTTCCCTCTCTCTCATCTCCCCATATCTCTTCAGATCCACACCCTCCAAGCTAGATCCACGATGACCTGGAGGCAGGCGACGGCGGCGATCTGGAGGCAGGCGAACAGCGCTGACCTGAAGGTAAGTCAATTTTTTTCCCTCGGATTTTTCCTCTTTTTTTGACTGGACTCGGCCAAAAATCCGAGTTGACTCGGCCAAATTGGCGAGTCAACCCAATTCAAGGTTGACTCGGCCGATATGACCGAGTCAACTCAGATTTTTGGCCGAGTCGTGTGAGTTTGGCCATATTTTCTGACTCGTGGAAGGATCTCGTCTCGGTCGACGCCGTTCCGGTTCCGACTCCACCACCTTAAGTGACCAAACAAGTTCCCGAAATGAAAGGGCATTCAAGTTGCATCAAAATGGATGTACTAAATTTCAGTAAGAAGTGTCCTCCATACCATAATTGAGAAATTCAACGATTTGAAAATCTAACAATGATGCTACATAAACAAAAGGTATAAGAGGATTCAAATATCTGAAATTGCAAGCAACAGTACCCATGACCTCTCCAAGCTAGCTAGCTAGTTTTAAATCATCTTGGCAACCAGAGGCCAACCCCACCACCTTCCCACACCCCACCAGCCCCAAAACGTATGCACACCAAGACAAATGAAAAGGAAAAACAAGGAAGGAGAATGGGGAAATACTTAAAGGAACACTCCCTTAGTGCGAACTCGTGTAGGTAAATAAGTAAAGAGGAGCTACAAACACAGTAAGTTATAGTGCAGATCCTCGAAAAATATTAGATGATCTGATGTAGGTAAGAGGAGATCTAACATTTCAACAAAGCATCATTAATTCTTGTAAAGTCCATATGCATCATTATCTTATTTGAAAACAGAGAATATAGATAACTTGCTCAAAATTGTCTAATTGCAATGGGAAAATAGATGCAATGACCAATAAAAGGAATGCATTCAATGAAAATAAAAAGAAGAAAACAACAAAATCAAATGATGCAAGAAAAGGGAAAAAATAATAAACTCAGTAAAGCAAACTGTCAACAACAACAAAAATGGGAACGTTGCATAAGTAAATAACAAACAAAACTGAACAGATTTAGAGTAGATACCAGAACAATGAACATAATAAACTGAAAAGAATACTAAGATCCCAATTACTAAAACAACACGAGTTATGGAGTGTGTTTGTGTGCGTCTGTGTGTGTGACACCAAGAAGAGGTTCTTTTTTTTTTTTTTTGTGGGGTGGGGTGGGGTGGGGTGGGGGGGGGGGGGTGTTGGAAGTTAAAAGCAGTAGACCATAAAAGAACAGGGATTAAACAAAAGCAGGCATGGAAGACGGAAAAAGGTTTTTAAATACTTAAAATAGGAACAGGCACAAAAATTAACTGTTTGGAGAGGAACCAAAATGTAAAAATGAAAAGATCTACGCTCAGTGGCAGAACTATGACAACAGAACAAGATAATTAAACAGATGATATAGTTATACAAGATCAAGTAGAAGACAAAGACCATCCCAGTAGACATATTAAAACTGACAAATCAGCTTTCTATTAACTCCAATAAACATTCATCAAACATACTTGAATGCGTAAAATGTGACAATACATTGAGAACATTAAAAAAGGAAAACAAGAGCTAACAAACCAGGGACATTTACATTCAGTTTGATATAAAGTTGAAACAGTTCAATGTCGCATTCCATGCATGAAGTTTAACACATTCATATAGTCCTACCTGTCATATAAATATAACTAAGGCTTTCTTTTACAAGATTTTGTGTGTGTCTGTGTGTGTGTGTGTGTGTTAAATATTATAGAAAGACATAAACCAAATTTGTTTATAAAGCTCGACTTCTGTCATGTCTCATAGCATGAAAACTTGCTATGTCTTCTGCATTGCATCCCTAATAAGTAAACCTTTTTCCTTATTCTAATAAAACTCAATTGGAATTCCACTCTTTAATTGGCATTCAAAATATTTATAAGAAACCTTTTCAACATAAGTATTTACCAAACGCTACATGGCACCGACACCTCCCTCTAGGATGCTCTGTGACCACTTAACAGATAGATGCTTCTAATATCAGGCCCTTCCTAATCACTTTCTCAATTTCATAAACTGTTTCTAATTTCACACTTCAAAGGCACATTTTCAATGCTTTTCAAACAATTCATAGTGATTATACGTAGAGATATGTACTTCACTTCCGCAAATATATAAAAGCATATACACTGCAGAAAAAATGACTTGCATAGAAGTACAATAGATGTAGGATATGTTTCTCTGTATGAAGTGAGTAAAATTAAGCTATCATATACAAATTTGAAGAGAAAACGTTTAATTCCCTATACAAAGCTATAACAATAATTATTAGGTATATATTTTTGTAAGCAAAATATATCACATCCTGTAATCAGATACGCGTTTGCGCATTCGCATAAATGATCGTACTGCATATGTCTGTATTTATGCAGTCACTCTCTTTATTTCAAATGTATGTGCATAACGTACATACCATCATGGAGATTTGTGTTAACTACTAAAAGTAGAATTTCAGCGCTTTGTCTGGTTTTATACCAGTTTTCAATTCTATTAAATATGAATCAAAATAATGCCAAATGCACTGTTTTGTGTAAATCAGAAATAATGCCAAAATAGTGCTGTGGAAGGTATAAAATTTACTTTTTCTTGCTCCAGAGTTTATAAGATAAAAAGAAAAAGTTGATCCTCAAATAAGTATTGCATTACAAAGACTAGTTTGCAACATGCATAAAAGATTGCAACCATAGACATGAATCTAGTGTTCTTGCTAGAAGAAACAAAAAAAAATTATAATCAGTCGACTGTAAAAGAAATGCTTGATAAAAAAATCTAGTGTTCTTGGGTCTCAAAGGCTAATTTCCTATTTGCCAATTGAATAAACTAAATAGAACATTCAATGTCCGATTAAATCCCTTAATAGGGAGGTGTGCTTTTCCAATATCCTTTATAATGACATGCGAGCTTAGAAGTCTAATCACAGAAATAGATTTAGTCCAAGTCTAATTTTGCAAATAGTTTTCTCATAATCTCATCTAATTCTTGAGCCAAAATCCACATCATTGTCCCAAGAAATAAATGCCAGTTATCATATTTAAACAAATAATATTAATTATAACAGAGAAACATCTGCAATTAGAAAAGGAAATATTAATATTTTGCTCAAATCACAGCCACAACAAACAAGAAGACCAAATGGATGAGTGAGCAACAAAATGCTTATGGTTAGAAAGGAGCAAAATGTTGAATGAGCAAAACAGAAAAATATGCACTAGAGAAGTTTGAAACAATGCCTAACTGAGATCATATATATGCATACATCATCATCAAGCAAACAAATCAATGAAAACATGCGGTACAATATGCAAAAAAAAATAAACAAATTAAAAGTGCTATAAAACACATTTATTGCAGCAATACCCTAAAAATAAAAATAAGAAAATGTACAAAAATAAACTTTTTTGCATGAGACAGAAGTGCCCTAATTAAAACAGTTGTGTGGCCGTTTTCTGCAGAATAAAACAGAAGAGATCAAATAGAAAAGCAGACAACCACATAAACAGTAAAGACAATTTTAGAAAAAAAACACAAAATCAATCAAAACCTACACACAATCATGATTATGTTACCTTGATCCCTTTTTCCCCCTCTAACAAAAGAGAAAAACTACAATTTTACATGAAACCAACAAAAGAGTAATTAGAAAAGTTCCAAACAACATGCATCAAACATGACAGCAAGCAGAAAAATAACAAAACCTTTATAAAATACGAAATACCCACAAAACTTAAAAAAAAAAAAAACCCTCATTTCCAAAATCAAACATAAGGAGATCCACAACCCCCTGATCTAAACCAAATAAAACCCAAAATTCTAAACCGAGAGCAGATCAAATGAAAAGCAAGCGAACCTTGGTGTCGAGCATAACAGCGCAGAGGATGCCGGTGTTGACCATGGCCTGCCTGAGATTATCCAGGGTTTCCTGGTGGTACTCGTGGGAGCCATGGGAGAAATTGAACCTGGCGACGTTCATCCCCGCCCTCAACAGCTTCTCGACCATCTCCACCGACCGAGACGCCGGCCCCAGGGTGCACACGATCTTCGTCTTGGGCCGCCGCTGCATCGCCTCCGCCATTGGACTGATTGATTTCCTAAGGAAAAAACTGAGAATATATAATATAATAAAATAAATATATAGAGACGGGGTGGGCGTGGGGAAGGGGGCGGGGAATGGTCAGTGCGATTCGCTGTCCCTCTCTTTCAATTGGTTTTTATAGAGGAAAGGAGGGACTTTTGAGGGGGGTTTTTTGGGCACAGGTTGGTTCCTTCGCACGGAAGCTGGGGATGGTCTTTCTCAGTATGGGCAATTCATCATAACTGGTGGACGGCTCAAAGCGAAGAATAAGAGAAAATGTGTTTTGTGATGAGACTCACAAAGCACGTTTTTAATTTTTCTCTCTCTTATTTTGAGTTGCTCATTAGTTGTGATGGATGACCCATAATAAGAAAGACCATCACCTACTCCTTCACCTGAAGGAGCCAAACCTAGCCTGTTTACTTACGGGAATTTGAAATCGATCAATCGACACCATCACAGCAGAGAGGAAATTCTGTAAATAAAATAAACTAGGTTACCACTTGTGATGGAACCGAGCGGTGAAGAGAAGAGAGAGAAAAAGAATGAGTCAGAAGATGGGAGAGGAAGAGGGAAATGAGGAGAGATGAGTAAGAAAGGGGAGGCAGGGAGAGGGGGGAGAAGAGGGTCTTTCAGTTCTCTGTGGCTCTGTTTTTTTAAAGACAGTAGACGGACAAAGTGTAAGGAGTCACGGGAGAAACCTCACTTTACTCAATTTGATAAATAATACCCATCTGATTGGCTTGTGGTTTTTTTTTTACTTCTAAGATTTTGGACCCACAAATTATTTAATTAGTTAAAGATTAATAATAATAATAATAATAATAATAATAATAATAATAGAGTTTTCTCTTTCCAATAAAGACCAGTTAAAGACAAAATCAAATATAATTATCATGAAAAATAATTTTAGCTGAATAGAATATATTTATATTTATATATAGCAATTTTTTAAAATTCAAATTTAATTCCATCTCAATTATCTCTAATGATCTTTCTTGTTTTTAAACCGTTTTCTTAATAATAGACTAGTATACCACTAAGGTGATAAAAACTAACGAGACAAGCGACGACGAGAGAAGAGTTAACATTTTGCTGGAGGAGGAGGGGGTGAGGGGGGAAGAGGGGAGACCGGAGGGGGGGAGGCCCCCAAAAATCTCGGGGAAAGAAAAGGAAGAAGAAAGATGGACAAGATGGACAACTCCGCTTAAGAAGTCACAAGAGAAAACATCATCGCTTCGCTTGTCGGTTTTAATTAACTTATGTTGGAAAGCTTATCTATTTAATTTCAGGAGGTTTATTAGGCAACGTCATATATTTCAAATGCATTCTTTTTTTTTTTTTTTGAAATATAACCCGTAGCATTTCATATGTATTCTTAGTATGAGTAGACCTAACTTACAATTAGCAAAAAAAAATTTATAATGCTATGATGCGAAATGTTGGAGATGTTGTGATTGAATCTCGTTTCTTGTACAAGAAATTAAAATTTTCAAAAATAAATAAGTATTGGAAAATTTAGCTACAAGAGGCTTCATAATTAAAACCCAGTTTCATAATTTTATTCATTATAGTTTCATCCACGTCAGTATAAATTGATTCCTCTTAATCATCATTTTTTATATATTTTCATTTTTTTTATTCTTTTCCGTCGCTTTCAACATTGCACTCCCCTCAGCCCTGACCCTAATACAGAGTAATTCGCGGGTCGACTTATGCAGTGAGGTCACTGTGGGGGTTGGAAGGGGGCAAGGAGCCTCTTCCCGGGGTCTCAGGGGGTGGAGTCCCTGAGTCAATTTTTTTTTTAAATCGACCTTTTGTTGATCTCGTTTGTTCGTGCTCGGGATGAGTTTTGTTTTAGTTTGATTGACATGGTATTTAGATCTGAAAAAATTTGGGGATCATTTGATGCCGGTGAATGGGGGTCTGCTGATGATGACGATGCTGATATGATGAGTGTGACTCATGATCGCAATCCTATGTGAGGATTGCGACTAGCACTCCCCCTTTAGAAGATTATGACTATGATTACAATTTTTTTATTAATTGAAAATTAAGACATTTTGTAAAGACTGCGATCATTATCGTAGTCTCAATAGAGGCTGAAAAATTGTATTTATGTGAGGATTGCGATCATAGTTGCAGTGCTGATAAAGACTTATAAAAAAGCATTTTTTGAGAATTGTCATCATGATCGCAGTCATGACCGCAGTACTATAAAGACTCAAAAACACGTCTTAATAGGCAGTTTTTGTGAGGAATGGGATCATGGTCATAGTCCTATAAGGACTCGAAACATGACATTTTTGTGAGGTCACAGTCCTCAGAAATAGGTCATGTTTGTGAGAACTGCGATCATAGTCGCAACCCTCAGAAATAAGGTACTCACGGTCCGCAGCGGTCCGCTTTTTTCGAAGTGATTACTGCGAGGCATTTGTGTCTTTCACTGCCGAGGAGAGATCTGTGCTTGATACGTTAGCGCACGTAGTTGGTTTAAAAAAAGAAGTAACTAAAGTGAATAAAATTATGAAGCTGAGTTTTTTCCCAATTACGATTTGACATAAGAGATTGTAGCGAAATCCCTTATAAATATTATATTAAAATTTCAAATGTATAGACCAGAAAAATGCACTTGAATCAAATTGCTTATTTGAAAGATCAAATTTTATTAAATTTACATTTGTGGCAATATTTAAATTTTTTTTATTTTTTGATAAGACCTTTACAGTTAAAATAACAAAAAGATTATAATATGCCCTCGGATTATCGGATTACCCTTTTAACAAATACACATCCTTTCCAATCTTGCAATTTGAGAAATAAACCTCTAAAAGTTCATATTATCATTATTATATTTCAGAAAACACTTATATGTAAAAAAATTATATGCAAAGGTATAAATCAAAAAAACATGATGCACATTCTGATTATATATTTTATTTTAAAAGAAAATCGGTGATGTGGCATGCTGAGCTGTGCAGTGGGCCCAGCAATTATATTTATTATCATTAACGAAAAGCATCAACTCTGATTAGACTTGGGGTTAGATCTAATAACAATTGGTGGGCTGGATTATTGTCAATAATGAGTGGTTATGTTTACGTTGTTCCTGGGGTCCATTGTACCGGCGCAAAGGGAATAAACGTTTGTGTCCATGGAACCTTCCATGTGGAGACTGGAGGAAAATGAGGTTCTAGAAGACTTGTGGTCCAAGTCCAACAGCACCAATTAGATCTTTCCTTCTTCGTGAACAAACAAAATTGTCTTTGAACACAAGTCAATTTCTCAATTTAAGTAAATATAAAAATATAAAATTATATTCTCTCTTATGTAATTAAAAGTTATTATTATTTAAAAAAAAAATCAGGTGTATAACAGTCGCTATATGTACAGTGTAGTGCTTATTATTATTTAAAAAAAAATCAGGGGTATAACAGTCGCTATATGTACAGTGTAGTGCACGTTCAAAGATTAATACCCGGCTTATGGCACGTGTCATGCACGTGAGTGCAAAACTGAAAATAGTATATATTGATGAACACTATAATTTTGCAAATTTAAAATTTATTACTTAAACGTCAAAAAAAAAAAAAAAAACACCCTTTTCCCATTAAGGAATAAGTGTCAGACTCTAAAATTTTATTGTATTTTAGAAATACATTATTTAAAATCTATTAACAAACTTAACCAAGAAGTGACAATTTTCCTTTAGGGCTGTTTGGTTGCAAGGAAGTGGACGGAAGTAAAGAAATAGGGAAGAATAATTGTTCACTTCCCTATCTATCCAAACATCGGAAAAGGAAAATAAGAAAACCCCCTTTCCTTTTCTCTTTTCTCTTTTACACAATCATTTCCTCACTTCCTAAGTGCTACAGTTAATTTTGTGGTCATGTAAATCTTATTTATAATAAGTTGTAGCACAAAATAGTTAATTTTTTGATCATGTAAATCTCACTTGCATTCTAATTACAGTCCATTTTTTATTTTTCTTAATTAATTTTTATTTAATATTATTTTACGGTCAACTTTGTACTCAACTTTTCCACTTCCAATTTCACATTACCATCCAAACACCGGAAAAGACAAAATACTTTCCAAACCACACTTCTCAACAACATCCAAACACCGGAAAACTTACTAACCAATTCCCAAGTTCCAAAGGGAATTATTATCACTTCCTCAATTCTTCACTTCCACCCTTAACCAAACAGGCCCTAAAAGAAAGCAACAACGCTTAGTCATTTTAGTTTTTTTTTTTTTTTAAAAGACCGAAACTTTTGACGGACTTGCTAGTAGGTCACAACTAATAAATTAAAGGGAAAAAAGAACTTGAAAAGAAAAAATTGAAGGGATATATATATATATATATATATATATATATATATATATATATATATATATATATATATATATATATATATTGCGAAGGAAGAGTTAAAAAAGAGTTAGTAAGACGTTTTGTTTTAGGGCCTGTTTGGTTCGTTGCAAAACGTCGCAAGTCGTAAGTTGTAAAATAAGAATGGAAAAGTGAACTGTAGCAGTGAAAATATATTGTGTTTTACGGTGTTTGGTTGATAAAGTGATGTGTAAATGGAAAAGTATATTGTGTTTTACGGTGTTTGGTTGGTAAAGTGAAAGTGTAAATGGTAAAGTATTTTGTGTTTTACGGTGTTTGGTTGGTAATGTAAAAGTGAAAGTGGAAAAGTTGACCACAAAATTAACTGTAGCAGTGATTTAAATATTATAAATACTATTAAATTAAATCTAATATTGCAAATTAAATTGTATTAATAAATTTGAGATAAAAAATTAATAATCTTAATATTTTATTTATAATAATAATATTAATAAAATATTAGTATAAATAGTAAATATTACTAAAATATTAATTAAATAAATGATATAAAATTTTAAGAAAATCTAAAGAACATTAATAAAATTTTTAAGAATACTAATAAAATATAAATATTAAAAAATGTTAAAAGAAATAAAATATAGTAAAAATATAGTAATAATATTAAAAATACTTGAAAATTATTATAGTAAAAATTTTATTATAATATTATTGTAATATTATAGAAATATAAAATTAACAAAGTAAAATATAATTATAATTTAATAATAAATTATCATTATAGTATTATTATACTGAATTATTATTACAATATTAACATAATAAATATTAATATAATAATAAAATATTATGATATTAATAAAGTATTTTTTATATTAAAAATTAAATAACTTAATATATAGTAATTTTATATTAAAGTATAATATTGTTATATTAATAAAATATTTACTATAAATAAAATAATAAAAAATGGAATAAGTATTAATAAAATAATAAAATATTAAATAAAATATTAAATAAAAATAGTAAATTAAAATAGTAAAATATTAAATATTAAAACAATATTAAAAACAATAAAAAATTAAAGATTAAAAATATAAAATAATTAAATACTTAAATAAGAAATTGAACACTATTTAAAATATTAATTTAAAAATATTAAATTATATATTGATTATCAAGTAACTGTTTTGATTGGTGTACTACAAGTGAGAGTTACATGACCACAAAATTAACTGTAGCAACTGTAAGTGAGAAAATATGAGTGTAAAAGTGAGAATTAAATGACCACAAATTTAACTGTAGCAACTGCAAGTGAGAAAATATGAGTGTAAAAGTGAGAATTAAATGACCACAAATTTAACTGTAGCAACTGTAAGTTGGAAAAGTTTTTGCATTTTGCAAATGGAAACAAACAAGTGAAAAGTGTAAAGTTGCAAAACTTTTTATATTTTGCAAAGTTTTGCAACCAACCAAACAGCCCCTTAGTATATGTTATAAATCTGAAAACTGCGGGAGTTGATTCCTTCAAATTCTACTTCATCATGAATTTGTTTATCACTGCGGCGGGTAATTTCTGAGAGAGTTACCCGCGCACTAAATTATATGGATTAATGGATAAATTTCAGAGATCAAATCAGAGCAAATACACTGATTTACATAGAGACCCGAAAGGAAAAAAATCATGGTGCAAGAGAGAGGGTTCCACTATGATTCAAAGAAAATTACAATAGTCACAACCAGATCTCGCGCGCTAAGGTTTCAAGGATTGATTGATCGCCTTTCCTCTTATTGAAAGAGGTTTACTATTTATACAGGTGGGTGTTGTTGGAAAACAATCTGTATGTCCTGATACCAATTGTTGTGATTACAGGGAAGGACGCCCCCACGACTGGGGCAGCGGATACGAACCACATGATCTATTAAGGTAACTTGAAGAAGAGAAGAAGAAGAAGATATTCCAAAGTAGATAGAAAGCCAATACACAATCTAACGTGGTTCCATCGAACAAACAGATCGTGTGTACGTCCACAAGAGAAGGAAAGAGAAACTTTATTAAAACTTTGAGGAGTACAATAAGAATTACTTACACTTTACGCTGAGAAGTTACAAGCCTTTGATGGCCGCCAAGAACAGCGAATCCTTATGGCTAAGCTTCTCTCCCGAATTTCTCACCTAGATGAATTACACTTTTAGGAATTACAAATTCATAGGATTCTCTTGGAATACATTGAAGGTCACCCCTAAGGGGTTATTTATAGACCATAGAACTCTCCTAAGTCCTAAACAAACTCTTTCAATCAGAATAAAAAAAACTTGAATCCAACTCGGACTCAAAACAATTTTAATCAGAATAAAGAAAACTTGAATCCAACTCGGATTCAAAACAGATCCAGAAAAGAAAACTGTCAAATCCGACATTAATCAACCTTCACGATGTATTCACGTCATAATCCTCACAATCTCCTCCTTAACTTGAATACTTCCAAGTCCGAGAATAGCCACCATGTTCCATGTGCTCGCATCCACGCACAATTAAATAAATTTGACTTCATCTCCATCTCACCCCCTCTTCTCCATAACTCCCTCATTGGATTCACATCTTAATTAGGTCCCCAATGATCTCCTTAATCTGCACAAGATCTATGAGAATTTGCTCCACCATAGGAGTAACGATCTGAACTATTTTGTTGCGCGCCTAATCCCAATCTTCTTTAGGGATATAATTGAACATCCGAACTTGAATACATCGTAGTCTCTGATTGTTTCACAACCACCACTTTTGAAGCCGAAGATAACTGCAATTCACCAACTGTAACCTTCGAATTTCGCAACATATATACATTGCCGACACGTTCAGCTTGAAACATCACATGGATATCTTTGAAAACTTGCATAAAATCACTTTAGAACTGAAACAGAACCTTTCTCTATGTAGGGCTCCAAGAGAGATGAGATTATACCTTGATTCGGAAACATGACGAACGCCTTGAAGAGCAGTGATTCTTCCATCATGAGACCGAAACTGAATTGTTCTTTCGACAATCACCTTGCTTGTAGCGAAATTTCCCATGAAGACTTCTCCCGCTTGAACCGAAGTGTTTGAAGAGAGCATCTTTCTATTGGAGCTGATATGCTGCGAACATCCAGAATCTATGACCATCTATCTTTGTTACCAACTTGTCTGTCTTTAACAGATAAAATGTCGCATTGTTCTTCATCTCCTTCAATCAGTTCAGTGACATTAGCATCTGGTTGTTTCTTCTTTTGAAGCCAATACCCAGATCTAATGTGCCCCTTTTTGTGACAATAGTTGCACGTTAAATTCTTGTGTTTTGAGTTACCCGTGGAACTTCCATTATTACACTTCTCCCTTGAATAATGAACTTACCCGGAATCATCATGATGAGACTCACCCGTCAACTGGGTGTCAATTATTTCCTTATTAAGTAGATGCTCCTTAACCTCAGTGACCTTAATTGTTGACTTGCGTCCATAGATGATAGCTTCCCTAAAGCTCTTATATGAAGAAGGTAAACAACACAGTAATAGAAGTGCTTGATATTTATCTTCTATCTTAACCTCTATCTTATCTAGATCATTGATAATAGAAAAAAATTCTGCAATGTGAGACTTGATAGGTGTACCTTCATGCATGCGAAGAAGAAAGAGACGCTGCTTCAAAATCAACCGATTCACCAACGATTTCTTTAGATAGTGATCATGAAGTCGCTCCCACAGCGAGAACGTTGTTTTCTCTGTAGAAAACTCATCCAACACTTCGTCCGTCAAGCAAAACTGAATAGCGGTTAAGGCTTTCTCATTCAACTCATGCCAAGTTTCTTCCTTTATGTCTTGAGGCTTTTTCTCCCTCTGGAGTAATGCTTTTTTCAACCTGCTCTAGGTAAGGATTGCGTTCATCCTAATTTGCCACCTGCTGAAATCTATGACGCCATCGAACTTCTGAATATCGAGCTTGATCGCAGACATCTTCAAGTTACCTTGCTCTGATACTAATTATTGGGAAACAATCTGCATGCTCTGATATAAATTGTTGTGATTTCCTGAGAGGACGCCCACACGACCGAATCGACTGGGGGCAGCATAGCGGATACGAACTACATGATCTACTAAGGCAACTTGAAGAAGAAAAGAAGAAGATAATTCAAAGTAGATAGAAAGCCAACACACAATATAACGTTGTTCTACTAATCAAGCAGATCGTGTGTATGTTCACATGAGAAGGGGGAGAAACTTTATTAAAACTTTGAGGAGTATAATAAGAATTACTTACACCTTACGCTGAGAAGTTACAAGCCTTTAATAGCCGTCAAGAACAGCGAACCCTTGTGGCTAAGTTTCTCTCATGATTTCTCACCTAGATGAATTACACCCTTAGAAATTACAAATTCATAGGATTCTCTTTGAATACATTGAAGGTCACCCCTAAGGGGTTATTTATAGACCATAGAACTCTCCTAATTCTAAACAAACTCCTTCAATCAGAATAAAGGAAACTTGAATTCAACTCGGGCTCAAAACACCTACAATCAGAATAAAGGAAAGTTGTGTTGGCCTAAAGGCCTTCCACTCTAGTTTTGATGATGATTAACTCATGTAGTTATGTTTACTAATAATCTTGTGTTGTTTAAGTTTCAGATCATTAACCAAGATATTAGTTGGTGATTAGCTTCAACAAGGTGTTTAGAAGCTTTTCATGATGATTCCAGGGCCAAAGCGTCAAGATCACACATTGCCTAGCCCATGGATGGAGTTTTGGAGCAAGTCTACTTGAAGATGAAGATCATCAAGAAGACTTAGGTATTCATAGTTTAGATAGTGTATTTTAGATCCATTTGTAAAGTTTAGTATAGTTGATATGCTCAAGTGCACAACACACAAAAGTTTTCATGTTTTGGATTTGGTTTTCATGAATAGTAGATCAAAACAAGTTTACTTTATTTCTATGTACATTAGATGTATTCTAGATATACATACATGATTTAACTTGCTAGACAAACTTATTTTGACTATCCTATTCATGTATTGAAAAATCAAGTTTGATAAAAATACAAGTTTGGTTTTTGATAAACTTTACAAGACTCAAAAATGAATTTATATGATTGATATATGTCTTGAAATTTTTATCACAAGTTTGTGTTTCCATATAAAATGATAAAACTATTTTTGGTGATTTTTAGAAGTGGTAAAAGATTTTTAGAAAATAATTTTCCAGTTTTTCTGACCCAGTTTTTGTTCCAGGCTTCTATTAGTCGACTATGTCAACTGACCTAGTCGACTAGGCAGAGGTCGGTCGACCGACGTGCACAAATCTGTGCACGTTTGGAGGCACCGGGCCGGTCGACCGTTGCCTGTCAGAGCTGCCAGCTCAGCTCTAACGGCTAGTTTTGTATTGGGGCTATATATACCCCATCTCTTCATAGTTTTTGTAGAAGTTTTTAAGGGCAAAAATTCCAGACTTTCTCTATTGTTTTAAAAGAGTTTTTAAAAGAGTTTTGAGCTAAAAAGAATTCATCTTTATTGTTTTGGGTTTTTGGAAAATCAAAGAAAATTAGGCTTTTGGGATATTGAATTGGATTTCACTTTCTATCATCTTCAAGAGATTTTCCAAGTAGTTTTTCTTTGTTACTTGTTTCCAAAAACACCTAGTTTTTCACACTTGAGCTATCACCTATCCTAATCTATTTAGGATCTTGTTTTTGTGGAAAAGAAAAGAGAAAAGAAAGAGAGATTGAGTTTGTGGTTTTTGGAACCACTTGTTGTAAACCCTCCTTGCTTTTATTGTATCCCTCTTTGGTAGAGGTTAATCAGAGTGGTATTGTGGTTGGATCCCTCTTCAGTAGAGGTGATTGTGTTTGTATTGGCTACGGGCCTTATCCCTCTTCGGTAGAGGTGGATTGTGGTTGTATAGCCTCGGTGGCTTTGTAAGGATTGAGAGAGGAGTTCGGTACTCCTATAATGGATTGGAAATCCTACACGGTGGTGTAGGCGGGGATGTAGAGCTAGGGGCTCGAACCTCGAAACATATCCGTGTGTTTGCGTTTGATCCAATATCTCTCAACTCTCTCTCTCATTTATTTGTGCAAAGCATCATACATAACATCATATCATATTTGCTTGTGTTGAGCATTATTCATATCATACATATCTATTTACTTGTGTTGCCTTGCATATATTCTTATTGCTATTCATCCTTATTTGCTTGGCTTGCTTGTGTGTGTGCCTAACTTATACTTAACCAACAAGAGCTTCACATAGCACCTCAACCCATTCAAGGGGAATCAAGAGGAGTTAGTCCAGAGCCCTTCACGGGGAATTCGGCTACACTTGTTGATTGTATTAAGTGTGTTTGCAAGATTTGCATTAACTTCCGCATTTAGCGCACTTAGTTTTGCATTTAGTTTTAGATTAGCACTAACACCTATTCACCCCCCTCTAGGTGTTTCCCCTTTTCAATTGGTATCAGAGCAGGTGCTCCTGATACTTAGGCTTAACATCTTAGGAGTGAGATCCATTTGCTTGCTAATCTACATTTGCATTTGCTTGTTTGCACACATATAGTTTACCATGGCTTTCATGACCCCACCTATGTTTGACCCTTCTAACATTCATGTTTGGAAGATTAGGATGACCGTTTATTTACAAACCCTAGGTCATAAAGTCTATCTTGCCATTACCAAGGAATCCTTCCTTAGTGATAGCAATCATATAGGGGCCAATGCACAAGCCCTAGAGGCCATTAGAAGCACTTTATCTAAAGAATATCTTTTACGTGTTTCTAACATTGATTCCGCCTTTGCAGTGTGGAATTTGTTGACAACAACTACCACCACCTCCGAGCTTCTATTGCCAATCCAACAAGAAGAGGAATCTAGTGGAGAGTCCGAGTCACAATGCTTCATGGTCCAAGGGAATGACTCCCTTGAGGTACATTCGGAACCCCACTTAGATAATAATGATTGTGCTAGTTCTTCAAATGATTTTGTTGATCCCCATGCTTTGAATGAAGAACTATCTATTGTATGTGAAAAATTAATTGAAAATTATAAGATTTTGAAAAAGAAAAGTCTAGAAATTGAAAAAGAAAATAAAAGTTTGCATTCTAGACTTGATTGTGTTTTGCAAGAGAAAGTTGAGGTCTATAATGAAAGGGATTCATTAAGATCTAAATTAGACCTTACACTAAAAGAAAATGATTTTTTAAAATCTAAAAATGATTGCCATGCTATTTTGAAGAAAAATGAAAATTTATCTTCTAAAGTTGATTTTGTTGTAAAAGAAAATAATTCTTTGAAAATAAAAATTGATTCTATTTCAAAGGATTTAGAAATTTGTTTAAAGAAAATTGAAGTTTTGCAAAATAAAATTGATGCACATGTTTGCCATGCTAGTGTAGCTTCTTCATCTAGTCTACCTAATGCATGTACCTCTTCTTCTAAGATTAATGATGATATTTGTATGTTAAAGAAGAGAGTAGATTGTTTGGGCTCCACTATGAGCCAATGTGCTAAGAACCATACACGCTTGGAAACCTTGGTTCGTAAGAAACAAGTCCCATCTTTTATGCATGCACACCCTCCACGGCATACACATGCTCCACACGGACATCACCAACACATGTATGCTCATGTGTACACATGTACACATTGTGGCCGAAAAGGCCATCTTGCTAAATTTTGTTTTGATAGAATACATGTTTCTAATTTAGCAAAGAAGTTTGTTTGGGTTAGAGAAGGTACTAACCCCCATGGACCCAAGAAGATATGGGTACCAAAGACCACCCCTCCTATTATTTTTGATGTAGGTGTGGGCTCTCACATGACGTGAGAGTGATGACACCTTGGAGTGGATGCGTTCCGTACTTAAAGGAAATCAATTGGATGCATCACTTTCAAGGGAAGATTCGGTGGAGAGGACCACCATGTTTTGGAGACAAGGAGAGTTGCTTCTTCGGTTTTGGTAACAATCCTTTACTCCCATTTGTTATTTACATGCTTTCATAATTAAAAATTTTTTTTGCATGATTTTATAGCATGTTTCATTGTCTATGGATTAGTATGTAAATGCCATGATTATTAGATCCTTGACATACATATATAGTATTTGAGACACACATGCTTGTATGAACCCATTCTTAGTGTTCTCACTTTTGTTTAAGCTATAATGTACATCATGAATCTAATACATGTGAATTTACATAGTAATCATGTTTTAGTTTTATCATGATGATTTCTATATTGTGTTTTTATGCTTCATGTGTTACATGTTTAGATGTTAGTTTTCATTAAGACTAGATATATATTCGTGCATATAGTGGGCCACAAATAAATCTATATATGTTTGAGCTTGATTGCTTATTTGAACCCATTACATGTGCTAGTATAGTCTAGTTTTGATGATTCATACATTCCAAACTTGTATTCCATTTTTTTGATTTGTTTTATGTGTATAAGTTTTCAATTCATGTATATGTGTATTTTGCCAAACTTTAGGATATACATGTATACCCCTTGAGTCATTTGCCTTTCATGCAAATCTATATATATGGACTCTATTGTGTTTAGGGATATGTATGTATACTTATTATGTTGACAATTCATACATATACCTTGAAATGAAATTTGTTTTGATGAAGATTTAGTTTTTCTTGATTTTGTGTTTAATTGTTTAACTTCATGTATATGTCTATCTTATCCAAACTATTAGATATACATGTTTATCCTTTCTGAGCCACGTGCCTTAATGCATATATTTTGTGGACTCGTTGTGTTTTGGATATGTATGTATACTTTAGTTTGTATTAGACATACATATGCCATGAAGATTAATTAAGTTTTGATGATTTTCGTGTTTTCATGATTAAGGAATAATTGAGCTTAATGAAAAATTTTCATGATTATGATATTCACACTTTATATGTACACTCACTTTTATTGCTTGCTCATGTTTTGGTTTCATGAGTCAAAAATTGTGCTTAATTGGATTAGAGTGTTGATTTTCATGTGGATTTCTTATTTCATGAAAAACTATTTTTTTTTATTTCTTGCTTGAAGGATTTCGCACTAGTTAACAAGTTTTTCATTTTGACTAGATCGTATTCTTCAATTTGGTAGTGATTTTCAAACAAAACTACATTTTCAAATCTATTTTTGAAAACCCCTACCATTATGGGAGGATGGATGGGAGATCATGGTCTTGTATGCATTAAAATGAAAATCATTTAAAACTTGAACCTTGATTGGGAGGTATTGTAATATGATGTATACACTTGAACTTATTGCTATGTCAATTGGTATCATTGAACTCTTTCAATTGGTATCATTTTGATCCTTTTGTATACTCATATATTTATTGTGTATGTATATTTTCAATTGGTATCATCTATTGGTGATTGGTACTCATTCTATTTTATACACATTTTATTTGTGCTTAAGATATAAATTTTTTCACAAAATCTTGTTTATGCTAGTGCTTGAACTTCAATTTTGTTTTAATTGATTACTTTTAAATTGGTATCAAGCCCATGCACTTTTTAGTTGGTATTTCATAAAGGGGGAGAAAAATTAATTTTGTCTTTCAATTGGTGATTCTTCAATTGGTATTTGTTTCCCACTCCCTTACTTTATGATTGAAAATTTCATATTGGTATCATATGTTTAATATGAAAATTATTTACAATTGGTATCAAAATTTTGTTTAGACATTCAAAATTTATTATGTTGAATTTCAATTGATATCAAGATGTTTCATGTGTTTTTGCTTAAAATTGGTATCTAAAAATTTTTTAAGAAAAATACAAAACTTTTGATTTGTATTGACTATATGCATATAGATTCATGATGAGTGTATCTTGTATTGAAGAGCTTAACATCTCTTCGTTATGTGGTACACGTGTGTAGGGGGAGCTTCACATCTCCTCTTATGCATTACATAATGTGTGTTATGTGAATTAGGGCTTAACATCCCTCCTTCATGTAATGCATATGTGTAGGGAAGCTAACTTAGCGTCTTCCTCTTCATGAATGTATATAGCATATATCATCTATTGATCTTTGTTTATTTTCTATTGATATCAAGATGCTTCATTGACATATTTATCTATTGATATCATGTTGTTTATAGTCACCTCTTATTGACCTTGTTTTTGTTTTAGACAAAAAGGGGGAGAACATTGTCTTATTGTTTTGATTGACTTAAAAGGGGAGCAAGATTTTTACCCCTCATTTTATTGTTTGGATTGTTTAACCCCTTCTTGATCTTTTTGTTTGACAAAAAGGGGAAGAAAAATTTGTTTGATTTGTTTTTACTTTGAACCCTTTGTTGATGATTGACAAAAAGGGGGAGAAGTATTTGAATTTGAGTTTATATGCATGTTTTCATTGCTTAAGGGGGAGAAGTATTTGTCTTCCTTGTTATTTATGCATATATGTTTTTGTATTGCAAATAGGAGAAAAAGATTTTGATTTATGCTTGTTGCATGTTTTATCTCCATACTTGCATACATATTCATGTGCTTCATTTCCATATCTTATTATTTATGTCTATGCATGAGTTAAGGGGGAGCTTCTTTGAAGCTTAACTTTAATCCATGCATATATAACTCCATGAGTTTTGTCATCATCAAAAAGGGGGAGATTGTTGGCCCAAAGGCCTTCCACTCTAGTTTTGATGATGATTAACTCATGTAGTTATGTTTACTAATAATCTTGTGTTGTTTAAGTTTCAGATCATTAACCAAGATATTAGTTGGTGATTAGCTTCAACAAGGTGTTTAGAAGCTTTTCATGATGATTCCAGGGCCAAAACGTCAAGATCACACATTGCCTAACCCATGGATGGAGTTTTGGAGCAAGTCTACTTGAAGATGAAGATCATCAAGAAGACTTAGGTATCCATAATTAGATAGTGTGTTTTAGATCCATGTGTAAAGTTTCGTATAGTTGATATGCTCAAGTGCACAACACAAAAGTTTTCATGTTTTGGATTTGGTTTTCATGAATAGTAGATCAAAACAAGTTTAATTTATTTCTATGTATATTAGATGTATTCTAGATATACATACATGGTTTAACTTGCTAGACAAACTTATTTTGACTATCCTATTCATGTATTGAAAAATCAAGTTTGATAAAAATACAAGTTTGGTTTTTGATAAACTTTACAAGACTCAAAAATGAATTTATATGATTGATATATGTCTTGAAATTTTTATCACAAGTTTGTGTTTCCATATAAAATGATAAAACTATTTTTGGTGATTTTTAGAAGTGTTAAAAGATTTTTAGAAAAATAATTTTCCAGTTTTTCTGACCCAGTTTTTGTTCCAGGCTTCTATTAGTCGACTACGTCAACTGACCTAGTCGACTAGGCAGAGGTCGGTCGACCGGGTCGGTCGACCGACGTGCACAAATCTGTGCACGTTTGGAGGCACTAGGACGGTCGACCGCTCCGGTCGACCGAGGCACTTCAGTGCTCTCTGTTTGTTTCGGTCGACCGGGCCGGTCGATCGCAGTTGCCCAATGGTCATATTTCCGACCGTTGGCGGTCGACCGGGCCGGTCGATCGTTGCCTGTCAGAGCTGCCAGCTCAGCTCTAACGGCTAGTTTTGTATTGGGGCTATATATACCCCATCTCTTCATAGTTTTTGTAGAAGTTTTTAAGGGCAAAAATTCCAGACTTTCTCTATTGTTTTAAAAGAGTTTTTAAAAGAGTTTTGAGCCAAAAAGAATTCATCTTTATTGTTTTGGGTTTTTGGAAAATCAAAGAAAATTAGGCTTTTGGGATATTGAATTGGATTTCACTTTCTATCATCTTCAAGAGATTTCCCAGTAGTTTTTCTTTGTTGCTTGTTTCCAAAAACACCTAGTTTTTCACACTTGAGCTATCACCTATCCTAATCTATATAGGATCTTGTTTTTGTGGAAAAGAAAAGAGAAAAGAAAGAGAGATTGAGTTTGTGATTTTTGGAACCACTTGTTGTAAACCCTCCTTGCTTTTGTTGTATCCCTCTTTGGTAGAGGTTGATCGGAGTGGTATTGTGGTTGGATCCCTCTTCGGTAGAGGTGATTGTGTTTGTATTGGCTACGGGCCTTATCCCTCTTCGGTAGAGGTGGATTGTGGTTGTATAGCCTCGGTGGCTTTGTAAGGATTGAGAGAGGAGTTCGTTACTCCTATAGTGGATTGGAAATCCTACACGGTGGTGTAGGCGGGGATGTAGAGTTAGGGGCTCGAACCTCGAAACATATCCGTGTGTTTGCGTTTGATCCAATATCTCTCAACTCTCTCTCTCATTTATTTGTGCAAAGCATCATACATAACATCATATCATATTTGCTTGTGTTGAGCATTATTCATATCATACATATCTATTTGCTTGTGTTGCCTTGTATATATTCTTATTGCTATTCATCTTTATTTGCTTGGCTTGCTTGTGTGTGTGCCTAACTTATACTTAACCAACAAGAGCTTCACATAGCACCTCAACCCATTCAAGGGGAATCAAGAGGAGTTAGTCCAGAGCCCTTCACGGGGAATTCGGCTACACTTGTTGATTGTATTAAGTGTGTTTGCAAGATTTGCATTAACTTCCGCATTTAGCGCACTTAGTTTTGCATTTAATTTTAGATTAGCACTAACACCTATTCACCCCCCCTCTAGGTGTTTCCCCTTTTCAAGTTGAATCCAACTTGGACTCAAAACAGATCTAGAACAGGAAATTGCTAAATCCGACATTAATCAACCTTCACGACGTATTCACGTCATAGTCCTAACAGCCGTCTGTTGGATAAGGTTTATAGTATTCTCATCTATCTGGACATCTATCCTATCTCAACTGCTTATCTTGGAGGCGGTTGGAGCCAGACATCCTTATTTGAATTGGTAGAACCCATATTTGTCTTATCCAGTGGAGTCATCCAGTTGCTAATGTGGTTGATCTGCTCCCGAGCTGTAACCGCCAGATTCAAATGAAAATTTAGCTTAGGGATACTTGTAACCGATTCTATCTCTATCCTTTGGCTGCTTGAACTACCCGGAATTTAGATGAGCTTAGAACTCTCCCAGATATTCTGAAAATGAACACGTGTCACGCGATTGTTCAAGAGCTGGATGGACACATGTCATGCTCTCGAGAGGATCAGAAACTGACCACTACAATCACCTTAATGATAGCAACAAGGCTTTTTGCTGTAATTTCTAATGTACTTCTGCCAACTATCAAAAAAAACTAAAGATTATTCCGAATACACTAGAAAATCTTAGTTTTTCGCCTCATTAAAAAGTTTGAAGCCGCATGCACGTTATTACATATAAACATTTTCGTTCTCATCTGCAAAGTCATCAAATATAGCTTTATACAACATCATGTTAATCTAAGTGAGCATATATATATATATATAGTTGGAGCTACATGCAGCACAGATTAAAATTAATAATCAAACAAGATCATATAAAACACAATTACACGTTTGGTAACGGTCTCGGCAAAATGCCATGTAGATTTAGGGTTTTTATTGAATATACCTTTCAATTTTTTCTTAAAAATTACAATGCTGGAAAAGCTAAATAGAACACCAATTTTAAAGGGGAAAAAAATGGAAGTGATCAAAAGAGTGGCATGAAAGCTCACACACCAGCTTGTCCATAACATTGGTTAGCTGTAACCATAGCTGGTTATGATACTTGTTGGAACGATTGACAAATACCTTTTCTTTTCTTTTCAACTTTTTTGGGCCTTTTTTTGGGAGGAGGAAGTAGTTGTCATTTAAAACTAAATAATGCTATTTGTACTATTTTTTTTATACTATATTATACTATTATTTTATGAATTGTCTTTTGTATTTTTTTGAAAAAACTGCTTGTAGGGACTCAATAATTGTTTGAAATGTCAAAAAGAGCGTGAAGCTTGCGAATGTGCTAAGAAAGAATTAGATCAAGAATTTTGTGTTTTTAGGGGCTTATTCCCACCACATGGTAATACTGGCTGCATTGTATTTGATTAATGCTCGCATTGTCCTTTGTTTTATCCTTTTACCTCTTGTCTTTTTGTCATTTTGCTTTTTGTTCTTTTGTCTTTTTAATGATAACATTTGCTGTCATCAATTTTAAATTTTAAAATAAGAAAACCAATTATTCCATGAAATATGAAAAGGTTGTCCACTTCAAAAGTTATTTTTAACTTGACCAAAATATTTATAAAATAATTTAAATATTTGAAAAATAAAATTAAACTAAACAAAAAGTAGTAAATAACTTGATTAATAAAATTATTTAACCTCTATTGTTTATAAAATAGTATGTTGGAGGGGTGATCTGTTGCTATTTTTAACTGCTTGTAGAGTTGTAAGGTGGCTCTACACGAGAAAGAAGATAGATCCGCGTAACAGATTCCGCGACTCGAAAAAATTCACAAGGATCTATTCGTGGTGATGGATAAGGCAGTACTAGAAAACAACTAAATTGCATCTTAAAATTTGCTCCAATTGTAATTCGATGCAAAAATTGCGTCAAACAATCGTGAATTCGACGCAACAAGGGGTTCAGTACTTCTGTGCAGAAAATTAAAATAGTCTAAAATTTGCGTCAAAAATTCGACGTAATAGGCTATAATAATAAAAAATAAATTATAAATGTTTGCGTCGAATTTTTGACGCAAAAATGTGTCAAATTGCGTCAAAAATTCAACGCACACGAAATATTTCCTGCAAAATTTTTGGCGGAAAGTTAGCGGGAAACTTGCGTCGAAAATTCGACGCAATACTTTAAATTTGCGTCGAAAATTCGACTCAAACATAATTGCGTCAAATTTTTGACACACTATGTGACTCTAATTAAGTCGCTTTCCTAATAATCTAAGCATATATCACACTATACTGACAGTTTTCCTCTGCCAATCTATTCCCACTAGGCCGGCAGTTTTCCTCCGTTAGTCCTCTCCACTCACCAACTACTGATTCAAACGCCAAAGGGTCTTAGGATGACACCACATAGATACTCCTAACCTGAAAGGTGTTTTCCTTCTATGTGTTCTGACAAGTTCGATGGGGGCGTCTAATTGCTTGTTGCGGAGTTTTATCCATCATAAATTGGTACTTTCCTTGAGAGGTTGAGTTTACGCTCGAGATATCTCTCATATAACCCAAACCCCCATCCTTCCTTAGAAAGCCTCTCTCCTAATATCAATGGCCCCAAAGAAACAAATGATCCCCTACAATGATGTCCCATCCAAAGGTAAGACCAATACCACCGCCGAGGGGCACGGATCCCCCACATGCCATCGATCGCAAATGTCTCGTAGAAGACAACAACTCCTCCTTATCTCAGAGGGCAGCCATTAACACCCGAGCACCGCCACTGTATGAAGGCTAAATTCTTCAAATGCTCGCAGACATGAAAGAGAAAATGAAGAGAGAAAAAAGCCCGATCAGAACGCGACCAGAAACAAATGACTCTCGACCATGAGAATGTCGCCTGCGAGCGAGAGGCTCTGAAACAACTCAACGATCAACTCCAAGCACAGATTGCTACCCTCTAAAGAACCCAGGTCTAGACGCAGTTGGAAGATGAACCTAGAACCGCGAAGACTCGAGTCGACATGCTTATCACGAACTAGAGGCGATCCAGGCTGACTTCTCTCCTGCACGAAAACCGCTCCGACAACGAGGCTGATTCATCTCGTTCCAGAGTGAGAGTTCAACATGACTAGCTCGGAGGAGGAACGAAGAGTTTTCCTATATCCGAACCCTCGATGAGCTTGGGCAAAGACCGATCGAAGAAGCTAATCTACAACGCCATAGTGGACCGAAACAGGCCACTGTCAAGGTCTTCAGTTCCCCTCTCTCTAAAGCGATTATGGACTGTGAATTCCTGAAAAAAATCCATGACTCTGACCTTCGACTATTACTCCAGAGCCAGAGATCTAATCTAGCACATCAGACATTTTCAAGACAAGATAGGGGTCTACTCCCGGAACGACCCCGCTCTTGTACCTGACCTTTCCATCCAGTCTGAAATGTGTGACCTCGGATTGGTCTTATTCTCTGCCACCGCGTTCGTTCCACAATTTCAAGGAGATAACTAAGGCATTCTTTACCCAATATGCCTCTCACTGGGAAGCCAAGAAGAATAACCACCACCTCCTCACTATCAAAATGAGATAAGGCTACAACCTCAAGTCGTACATCAGTTACTTTCAGAACCAGCTTGTCAAAGTTCTCAACTACAGTGTCTCTGCACTCGCGTTCATCAGCGGACTGCAGATCTCTCTCCCTCTTAATAAGACCTACAAAATCACAACGTCACTCGGATGAGCGAGACTCTATCGCGAGCTTAGCCTTACATTCAATTGGAGGAAGCGATGAAGAGCTCCCCAAAATAGTTTCTTAAATGTAGCAATGATGGAGAGAAGTCAAAGTCACAGTACGGAGTTCTAACCAGTGCCAGTAACCCGATCCAGAGGCATCCCGCCTACAAAAGACATGTGTTACCAGTCCTCTCACCAAATATACTCCAAGCCTTCAAGATGGAACATCACTCTACTCCACTGAGACTTCCCATCAACGAAATCTTCAATGCCATCAAGGAGCAATCATGATTAAAGTGTCCGAAACCAATCCAATATGACCCCACACTCCCTGGAATGAAAGAATATTGTTCTTACATAGACAGTAAGGGATATCAGACCGTTCATTGCAAAAGCGTCTGTAAGTAAATTGAAGAACTTGTGCGCCAAGGCTTTCTTAAAGAGTATGTCCTTATCTCCGAGGTAGCCTCCGATGTAAAGCAGTCGAGCGCTTTGCCTCCTACCCAATCACAACACATGATCACCCAACATAAGGTGATTGAATGATCCAATCCCTCCAATAGAGACAACAGAGTACCTCTACCAATAACACCCCCTGTATTTCAGTTCCATATATTTTATTTTGATCATCAAATAAAATTATATATTGCTCATAATCATTTCAGCTCACTATGCTGCTAGGATTACCCCTTCTCAGAGTCCTACCAAGTTCATTGCTCTAATGATGGGATTAACCCCACTGGGAGATGAATGCGAACCCAACTCCACTGAAGGAATTTTTCCCACTCGGAGTTCAATGCTTGCACGCTTCATTGATGGGATTGTCTCCTACTCAAAGACGACAACGCAAGCACCCGTCACGGGCCCCCTTTTGATTAGCCTACAGGCAGCCAAAACCTCCACTGTGGGATTGTTCCCGCTCGAAGTTCCTACTCTGCTGCAGGGATTTCCCCCTCTCAGAGCCCCTGATGTTTGCACGTTCCACTGATGGACTACCCCCAGTCAGAGACGATAAGCATAAGCCTACGGGCTCCCCTCATCTAACTCACGAGCAGATGAACCATTGATAGTTACCACTCCGCTGATGGGATTTCCCGTATTTAGAGTCCAATGCTTACACGCTCCACTGATGAGATTATTCTAATTCGAAGACGGCAACACAAGAACCCGCCTATGGGCCCCCTCTCGATTAGCCTACAGGCAGTCGAAACCCTCCGCTGTGGGATTGTCCCCCGCTCGAAGTCCCTACTCTACTATAGGGATTTTTTTCTCTCAGAGCCCCCGATGTTTGCACGTTCTGCTGATGTTATTACTCCCACTCAAAGACGTCAAATATCAGCCTACGGGATCCCCTCGTTTGACCCATGGCAGACGAATCACTAGCAGTATCTCTCTGCCAGTGCCACTCCACTGATGGAATTGTCTCTCATTCAAAGTCCAAGGTCCACCACTCCTTTGATGGGATTTCCCCAACTCAAAGACGAAAGTCAATCTACTCTGCGGTTGAGACTGTCCCCCACTCAGAGTCTAAAGACCATCGCTTGTTGATGGGATTACCTACATTCAGAGATGACCTTGACCTACTCTGCTGATGGGATTGTCCTCCACTCAGAGTCCTACAAAGTCCGTTGCTCCATTGATGGGATTCCCTCACTCGGAGATGACTGTGAACGCAACTTTGTTGTTGGGATCTCTCCAACTTGGAGTCCAAAATTTGCAAGTACCACTAAGGGGATCACGCCCGATCGGAAACAACAGAGCAAACTCATCAAGACACTCCATTCCCAATGGACCATACCAAAGATAGAGATCAGCAATACGAAGAGGCATGATCATATCATATCCAAAAGTCTATAATAAAAGCAAATCAGGAAAGATCCAAACATAATCATTTTCATTTCAAAAATATTTCCTTATATTTATTGTGTTACATCTAACGAGTGTAACACAAAATTTTCCTTTATATCTCTATGTTTATATTTTAAAGAAGAAATACAGAAGATCTGAATCCAGATGCTTCGATCCTTGCACCTCCGTCGATCTTGCCTCACCTCCAAACTCTGAGGACACATTCACAGGGAAACATCTATTGGAAGAAGTCTTCGCCTACACCATCATTCTTCTCACATTTGCAAGAAGGATGAGATGGACCCTCAGGAAGCCCTCTGACAGCGTGGCAGCATCGTCCAATCAAGCTGAAGTTTGCAAGACGCGCAAGAAGGTGATCTTATCACATTCCTTCTGAGGTGTTCTAGGGGAGAGATCTGAACTCTAGGAAGATAAGTGATTCATCGGCGCATCTAACCGATGAGCTCCTTCTCCTTCTTTCTTGTGCACAACTAAAGAAAAAAGGCTCCAAGCCTCAAGGTCGAAACTTGCTTCCCAAGACTGAGCAAACTAGAAACTAACTCGTCCGATCAAGTTGAAGTAAGAATCCTACATGTCACCCTTAATGGTGGAACCCTGTCACGACAACTAATGCTCTGTAACAGGTTCTTCACTGCTACTAATGCAACGTACCGACCAGACTCCTAGCGAGCAAGAGTCTGCCCTTCATTCTACTTATGTCCCCTCTCCTCTTCTTTCCTTCATCTGATGAAGAGAAAGGAAGGAAGCATGGCAGACTGTCCAAGAAAAAAGCTGCAACGAAGTCAGGGCTTTTATGAATTTTGAAGAGGCTTAGAGAAGTTGGAGGTGACCTCTTTTCCCCCAGATCTCCCCCAATTTATAGATGGATGAAATGAATTCATCGTCATTAGTGCGAGTCTTGAAAATAAGCGAGCCCCTAAAGAGTCATCCCACAACCCAAAAAAATCGCCCTATCGAGGAGATGGTAAACTAATGTCGTCACTAAGCCATTATGATGCTGGAAATCAAAACAGTGTTCATAATGACACCAGAATTTGAACTAACATTTGACATGACTACGTGACAGCTGGCCTCCAGAGGTGGCACCTCCCATTAAATGCCAAGGATCTGCCATGATACAAGAAAATACACCAGACGATCTCCTGATTGCAAGTACCAAAGATAAAGATAAAAGAAGCCTTCCAATAGACTCTGCTCCCTCACTTCTCCTTCGCGAGCTCCGATATGTGTGAAGCAGAGAGGGCATATGTAGTGAACAAAATTTGACTCCTGTCAGGTGTTGGCCCGAAGGCCTATCACTCTAGTTTTGATGATGACTAACTCATATAGTTATGGTACTAATGGTCTTAGGTTTATCAAGTTTTAGTTATTAATCAAGATCATAGTTGATGTTTAGATTCAACAAAAAGACTCGAAGTCAAGTTTTGAAGCTATCACATGATAAGTCAAGTGCTCAAGCTTCAAGATCACATCAAATACTCGAGATAAAGTCTAGCTCATGGATCATATTTTGGATCAAGTCTACTTAGAGAAGAAGATCTACAAGAAGACTTCTGTCTAGCATTTGTTAATTCAAATCTTACATAAGGTATAGATTTTGGATTGCTCAAGCTTACACACACACACACACACAAAGTTTAAATATTGTCTTTTAAGATCAATAATTTTGGTCTTCGGTTTAATCATTTTTGTTTCACAAGTTTATATTTATATGGTTTTCATCTCAATAGAATAAGTTTATAATTTGGAATATGTGTTGGAGCCCATCCACACATATTAGAGTCTCAATTGTTTATAGAAACTTATTTCTATGTATTTTAAGTTTCAGTTCATGAATAGATTTCATTAAAACAAGTTTACATTAGTTTATACATGTATTAGGTTTCATCTATTACATTATTGCTTCATAAATGTTTAAGTAACTTATTTTGGTGAATTTAGTTCATGTGTTTAAGTTTTGTATTTATCAAAACTCATTTTGATGCTTATTGTCAAAAACAAGTCATATCATTTATTATGTATATTGGATTCTATTCGTACACATTATACTTTAAATGTGTTTCAATAACTTATTTTTGTATTAATATAAGTTTTGAAAAAAATCAGATTTTTATTTAAATGTTTGGTTTTTGGAAAAATAGAGTTTTGTTTTAACCTTAAATTTTCATGTCTCAAAAATAGTTCACATATTTGTAATATGCGTTGATTTTTGATCACACGTATTTGTGCTACATTGTATTTACATGAACTTATTTTTGTGAAATTTATTGGGATTTATTGAAATTTAAATGGGCTTCAAAATGTTATTTAAAAACCCCTCCAATATTGGTTTTGGGATGCTACCGGTCGACCGCAGCAGCCGGTCGACCGCAATCGACAGGTGGTCGACCAACGTGCACCAACAGGCATAGCTCATGAGAGTTAGGAGATTGGCCGACCGACTGTTCCTCTAGAACTCTCGGGTTTCATCGGTCGATCGGCCGACTGACTGTTACTGTAGAACTCTTGGGTTTCATCGGTCGACCGACTGATACTCCCATACGGCCAAGAATATGACTATTGGCGATCGACCGGCAGGTCTTTCTGACCTGTGTTTTGAACCTAACAACTAGTTTTTGTTATGGCCTATATACATGGGTTTTTGGCCAGATTTTCTACAAGATTTTCAAGAGCTATTTTTCTTGCATTCAACTGAGTTTTCAAACAAGTTTTTGGGCCTCAAAATCTATGTCTTCTCATTTGTTTCAAAGTTTTTGGAAATTCAAAAAAAAACAAGTTTTGAGAATTCAGGTTTCAATTTTTCAATTTCTACATCATTTAAGAAGTTTCTCTAAGGGTCTGTTTGGTTGTCGTAATGGGCCGTAATTCGCAGTTGTAATTGGTAAAGTCTTTTACAATTGTAAATGAGTTACATGTATGTAAATTTTACGGTGTTTGGTTGGTAATATAAAATTGTAAAGTGGGAAAGTGTATCGTACGTTACGGTGTTTGGTTGTCGTAATGTATAAGTCGTAAGTGAAAAAGTTGACCACAAAATTAACTATTTTGTGATTTTAAAAGTTTTAATATTGCAAATAAATATTAAAAAAGTTAAATATTAAAATTTTTAATATTAATATAAAAAAATATTAGAAATTTGTATGACCACAAAATTAACTGTAACTGGGCTGTAAGTGAGTGGTAACTGGGTTGCAAATGAGTGTTAGTTGAGTTACGTAAGTTTTTTACGAATTACGGTCCAAACAAACGCCGTAGTTGTAACTGGGTAGTAAGTCATTTACGAATTACAGAGTTTTACGCGAAACAAACGGCCCCTAAGTGTCTTCTTTTGTGCTTCTTTTTCAAAATCTTTATTTTCTCCCAATTTTGAGCTATTCATTACAAAATATATCATCTAGGATCTTGTATTGTGAGAGTTGTTGTTTGTGACCTTTGTGGTCACCATGTATTGTAAAACCTTTTTCATTGCTTGTGCCTTGGCTTTGTGATTTTCCTCTTGGTAGAGGTGACTTTGTGTTGATGATTTATCATT
This sequence comes from Agave tequilana, assembly GCA_038442645.1. Taxonomy (NCBI): domain Eukaryota; kingdom Viridiplantae; phylum Streptophyta; class Magnoliopsida; order Asparagales; family Asparagaceae; genus Agave; species Agave tequilana. The sequence goes on along the minus strand of JAVJIF010010549.1, from coordinate 45,342 downwards.
GATCAAACATCAGAGAAACACTCAGTCGAAGACTCGGCAGCAGAAGCAGAAGCATAGACGATCTACCACTAGCAAGCAATTAAAACTAAATCACCATACAACCAAAGAACATAAGATTAACGTGGTTCGACAATGTGCCTACGTTCACGGGGAGGAGGGGAGAAATCTTTATTGAAAATAAAGAAGAAAATATAAGAGTTATGAGAAGATATCTCTTTCACAACTCTCAATGGTGAAACAGAATTTTTCTTTTAATTCTTAACTCTTTTTGACTCACTTTCAAAAGGCCACCCTAAGGGGTTTATATAGGCACCTAGGATGATTCTAATTCTTCACAAACTCCAATAACCAAATCAGCCCCACCTCAGAGAATAATGAAATCCGTATCCAAACCAAATCAGGAAACATAACCGTATTAAGAAACTGCAGAACCTGTATTAGTCGACTAGGGCAATTTATTAGTTCGACTACACCCAAAATCTAGTCGACTACTGTAATGCAATCTGAGAATTCAACTTTCTATTGAAGGGCCTAGTCAACTATACTAAAGTATTAGTCGACTAGCCTATGGCCTACTCGACTAATAAGATCTATTAGTCGACTAATAACATGCACAATGCCTGTACACGTCCGTGCTTGATTTGTGAAGCTTATAACTCCTCCACCTGAATCTAAATTATTCTCTAATGAATATGAGGCATTTCAAATACTAACAATCTCCACTTTGACTCATGTTCATTGAGTTCCTCTGTAGAAATTGACCTTTGCTTCATTTGTCTTGTTTTCTCCCCCTTTTGTGATTTCACATGACTCCCTCCCAAGAGCCCGTTCGTCACTTTACTTTTGGAGAACCTTGATAAAGTTCAGAGATGCTCTGAACTTCTCCACCAGAATGATCTCCGTCATCATATCTGCTAGATTCTTCTTCGTGCTGATTTTTACTAAATCGATCACCTTATCATCCATGATCCACTGACGTATCTTGTGATACCTCACATCAATGTGCTTCGTCCGCTTGTGATACCTGTGATCCTTAGTAAGATGAATCTCACTCTGGCTGTCACAATGAACCCGAGCTGAATCCTATATGATACTAAATATCTCAACCAATCTTCTAAACCACAAATCTTTCTTGGATGCCTTAACTGTAGCCATGTACTCTGCCTCTGTCGTTGAAAGAGCAATTGTATCTTGCAACTCTGCCTTCCAATTAATGACGCACTCAACTACTGTGAACATATAGCCCATTGTAGATCTTTGCTAATTAAGATCTCCTGCATAATTTGCATCAATATAGCCTTGTGGTAACCTAGGCTTCCCATTTTTAATCTCTGAAATACCAAGCCTAGTCTCCCAGTCCCTCATAGATATCGTAGCACCCACTTTACTGCCCCCCACTTTACTGCTCCCAATGTTACTTTCCTAGATTTGACATGAACTGACTTACTATACTAACTGTATAGGCTAAATCAGGCCTAGTGTAGACCATAGCATACATGAGTGACCCCACCGCACTAGCATATAGTACTCAAGACATCTCTTCCTCTTTCGGTGATTGTGGACACTGCTTGGAGAATAGTTTGAAGTAACCTGCTAAAGGAGTGATGACTGGTCTTACTTCTGCCATATTAAATCTCTACAACACCTTGAGAATATATTTCTCCTCGGATAGCCAAAGTCTGCCTGAGCCTCTGTCTCGTGCGATCTCCATACCTAAGATCTTCTTGGTTTCTCTCAAATCTTTCATGTTAAATTCCTTTTTGAGCTGAGCTTTAAGTTCTGAGCATGTTTCTTGTTTTTCACAGCAATTAGCATATTATCCACATATAACAACAAAAATGTCAGACTATCACTCTGGACAACTATCATACTCACATTGGTTGTATCTGGCCTTGATCATGAAATAGTCGAACAGTTTGTACCACTGGCTGGGAGACTGCTTAAATCCATAGAGGGACTTCTTTAGAAGATACACCTTATTTTTTTACGTTCCTGAATCTAACCTTCAGGTTGTTTCATGTATATCTTCTCCTCCAGCTTACCGTGTAGAAATGTTGTTTTAACGTCCATCTGCACCAACTCTAGATCAAACTGAACAACTATTGCCAATAACATTTGAATAGATGTATGCTTAACTACAGGAGAGAAGATCTCATTGTAATCAATACCCTCCTTCTGAGTATATCTTTTGGCAACTAATCTTGCCTTACGCTGCCCATTGTTCTTCTTATGAAAGACCCATCTACAACCTATTGCTTTGTAGTCTTTTAGAAGATCGACTAATATTCAAATTTTGATTTTTATCCAAAAACTCAATCTCTTGCTCCATGGTTGTAATCCACTTGTCGTAGTCATCTGCCTTGATCGCTTCCCTGTAACTGTCAGGCTCACCTATTTCTGTTATTAATGCAAAAAAGACATGATCATCATCCCAGTCATACCTTGCTGGTGGCACTGTAACTCTGACTGACCACCTCAACGGTCTAGGTTGCTCTTGAGTAGCCTCCTATTTGTCTCCATCTGAATCTGAAGAGTCCTTTTCTGATCCTTCAGGCCCTTTAGGGCTCTCTGCGAACTCAACTCCCTTTTCCTGAGTGTCTGTCAAACTGTATGAAGACCTAACTTGCGCTTTATCCTTTGTCTCTGACTTTTCTCGCAACATTGAATCTTCATTAAAGACCACATCTCTGTTGGTAATTGCGCTCCTTTTTTTAAGATCCCAAAGTCTGAAATCCTTAATTCCTTTGGTGAACCCGATGAAGATATACTTCTTAGATTTAGACTCCAGTTTGTTTCTTTTTTTACTATCAACCAAACTCTATGTCAAGCAACCAAAAATTCGTAAGGTTGAATATTTCACAGACTGTCCTCACCATATCTCATCTGGGATCTGAAAATCAATAGCTTGATGGAGACATATTTACTAGATAACTCGCATGATTTATCGCCTCTGCTCAAGATCTTTCTGACATGTTATCTTGTAATCTAATACTACATGCATGCTCTGTAAGTGTTCGATTCATGCGCTCTACAACTCCATCCTATTCTGGTCGTCCTGAAATACTTAGCTAGTGTTTGATACCCTTACTTGCTAAGTAGTCTTTGAATTCTTTAAGATATACTCGCCTTCATTGTCGGACCTCAAGACTTTCACCTTTCCACCATGTCTCATTTTCCATCATAGTTTTCTACTCTTTGAACTTCCGAAATACTTGTGATTTCTACTTCAAGAAGTATACTCGAATTTTTCTTAAAAAATCATCTATGAAAGTAACATAGTATCTAGCACCACCAATGGATGCTAATGGCAAAGGCCCCAACACATCCGTGTGAATGAGATCTAGCAAGCCCATTATCTTGTGTTGTAATGTAGAGAAAGCTACTCTACGTTGCCTACCCATAATGCAAAATTTATAAAGACCAAGTTTGCAATATTTTATACCTGGTAGAGCACTCTTTTTGTGTAGGACTTGAGACCTCACTCGTTCATGTATCCAAGATGCATGTGCCAAAGTCATATAGTAATCTCCTTCTCTGTTTCTGCTGAAGCATTGCCATTAATAATGCTTCCTGTCAACTTGTACAAGTTTGCTGTATGTTCCCCTTTGAGAATCATCATGGAGCCTCTAGTAACTTTGATTCTTTTATCTGCACCAGAAAACTTGTACCCTCAATCTTTCAAAGCTCCCAACGAGAGAAGATTCTTCTTTAAATCCGGAACGTGTTGAACGTTCGTGAGGGTTCGAACCTGTCCATCAAACATCCTCAAAAAGATATTGTCGATGCCAACAGTCTTACACACGACATTATTTCTCATCAGGACAGAGCTTCCATCATAAGGCTTGTAAGTACTGAACCACTCTCTTTTTGGGCACATGTTATATGTGCACCCCGAGTTAAGTAACCAAGCATCTGAGTATTTATTTTTTCCTGACTCAGCCATCAAGACATCACATGAATCCTCATATGCTTCTTCGACAATCCCGGCTTGATCTGACTTTCTATTGGTACTGACCCCATCAGAATCTTTGCCGCCTTTTCTCTTCAGCATCTCCTTGTATCTCATACAATTTTTCTTGATATATCTTGGTTTCTTGTAAAAATAGCAAGAAACTGCTAAAGGCCTCTGGATTCCTTTGGATCCCTTACTCTTTGATCTTACCCTCTTGCCGTTGATAAACAATCATGAGGCCTCCTCCATAGAATCTGTCTTCTTCATTAGCGCGTTATTCTGGAGCATCTGCTTGACATCTTCTAACTCTAAGATCTCCTTACCATACATGATGGTGGTTGCCAAGTGGTCATAACTTGATGGAAGAGAAGAGAGTAATAGAAGAGCTTTGTCTTCTTTTACCTTAACTTCTAGAGCTAACAAGTCGCTTAAATTTTATTAAAAGTATTGAGATATTGTAGAATAGCCGTATCTTTCTTCATTTGAAGGATGTATAACTGCTTCTTCATGAAGAGCTTGTTTGATAAACTCTTCGTCATGTACAATCTCTCCAGCTTACACCAAAGACCAGCAATTGTCTCCTCATTCATCACGTTGTAAAGGACCTCATCTGATAGGACAGTATGATTGTCGACTTTGCGCGGAAGTCGATATCATTCCACTCATCATCCTCCATTTTCGATGGCTTCTTCTCAATACCAAGCAGGTCCTTGTGCATGCCCTCCTTCACAAGCAATGATGTTACTCGCATCTTTCACAATAAGAAGATGGACTTCCCGTTGATCTTATCCACCACAAACTTGGTTATCATGGTTGTCTTGCCAACCATCGCTCTGATACCAATTGTTGATACTCTATCATCGATCAAACAATAGAAAAACACTAAGGTGAAGACTCGACAGCAGAAGCGGAAGCGTAGAAGATCTACCACTAACAAGCAATTGAAACTAAATCACCACACAACCAATGAGTACAAGATTTAATATGGTTCGGCAATGTGCCTACGTCCATGGAGAGGAGAGAGAAATCTTTATTGAAAACAGAGAAAAAATACAAGAGTTACCAGAAGATTTCTCTCTCTCACACACAACTCTCAATGGTGAAAATAGAATTTCTCTTTTAATTCTTGACACTTTTCGACTCATCTTCAAAAGGCCACCCCCAAGGGATTTATATAAGCACATAGGATGATCCTAATCCTTCACAAACTCCAATAACTAAATCAGCACCGCCTCAGAGAAATAGTAAACACGTATCCAAATCAAAACAGGAAACAGAACCATATTAAAAAACTGCAGGAACATGTATTAGTCAACTAGGGCAATTTATTAATCGACTAATACTCAGTATTAGTATTAGTCGACTATACTCAAAATCTAGTCGACTATTATAATGCAATATGAGAATCTAACTTTCTGTTGTAAGGCCTCATCGACTATGTCAAAGTATCAGTCGACTAGCCCATGATCTGGTCGACTAATAAAACCTATTATTCGACTAATAATATGCACAATGCATGTACACATCCATACTTGATTTGTGAAGCTTGTAACTCCTCCACCTTAATCTGAATTTGTCTCTAATGAATATGAGGCACTCCAAATACTAACACTTTGTGCATTGGCTTTGTGTTTTGGCTTTGTGTTCACCTCTTGTGTAGGGGTTGTATCCATTGTGGAGTCCTATGTGGAGATAGTGAAAATTCTTCATGCGGTGAAGGCGGGACGTAGAGCTGGGTGCTTGAACCTCAAAACATATTCTTATGTTTGTGATTGGCTATCTCTCTCTTTAAACTCTATTCTCTTTAAATCTTGCGTTGCTATTATTGTTCATTTACATATGCTTGATATTGTTTGTATGCTCACTTGTATTGAACCAAGAGAGCTATTGAAGCACCATAACTCTTAGTATAAAGGAATCTTGAGAAGATTTTTTAGAGCCTTTCACCGGGAATTTGGCTTTATTTTTTGGTATCCATTGTGTGTTAGTGTAATAATTTTAATTTCGCATTATTTGACCAACTAGATTAGCACTACACCTATTCACCTCCTTCTAAGTGTACTTTCAATTAGTATCAGAGCTTGTGCTCCTGATATTCGGTTTAACAACCTAGGAGTGATCCTATATTTGCTAATCACATATTTTCTTTACATATTCATATTTGTTTTACACACTCATGAATTATCTTGCTCCACCTATGTTTGATGTTTCTAACATTGACATGTGAAAATTTAAAATGAGTTCATATCTTAAAATCTTAGGATTACATGTTTATCTTACCACCACTAAGAAATCATATATTGAAAATGGCAAATACTTAGAGGCTAATGCACAAGTCATGATTGAACTAAAGTAAACACTTAGAAATACTCATCTTTTTATGGTTTCTCATTGTGATTCCACTTTTGTAGTGTGGAATACGTTGATCTCTCTTGAAGTAAGATTCAAACAATTTGGAGAGAGAATCTAGTGAAGATGATGCCGATCAAGCTTGCTTCATGGTCCAAGGAATGACTCCCTGAGGTAATCTCGGAATCTAATCTTGATGATTATGCTAGCACATCTAATAATAATGATAGTATGGATGTACATATGTTAAATGAATAGCTTTTCATGTTTTGTGAAAACTTGTTAGAAAAATATAAATTGTTGAAAAATATGAGTTTAAAAATGAAGAAAGAAAATGAGTTTTTTGTCTTCGAAGTTAGGTTGTGTTTTGAAAGAAAAAGAAGAGATTTCAAATGAAAATGATTCTTTATCTTCAAAATTTGATCTTGCTTTAAAAGAGAAGGATATTGTTTTAGAGGAAAATAATATTTTATTCTTAAGACTTGATTTTATTTTTAAAAAATAATTCTTTGAAAAACTAAGTTGTTTTGAGTTCTAAAGAAAGAGATCTTACTTTAAAAGAAAACGTTTCTTTGAAAAATGCTTTGATTGAAAAAGAAAGGATTTCTATTCCTATTTCCAAAGTGAAAAAGAAATTTGTTTCTCATGCTCATGCTATTTCTTCTTCCATTATTGATAATAAAATTTGTGTTTTGAAAAAGAATATTGATTGTTTGTGCTTCGCTTTGAGCCAGTGTGCCATTGACTATAAGAAATTGAAGTTTATGTTTCAAAAGCAACAAACTTTACATATGCATGCATACCCTCCATGGCATACACATGCACACCATGTTCAGCCACTATGTATACCAGAGTGTACACATGCACAAATTGCGGTCACAAAGGCCACCTTGAAAAATTTTATTATGATAAATTAAATGTTTCTAACTTTGCAAGTAAAAATATTTGGGCTAGAAATGGTACTAACTCCCAAGGACCCAAGAAAGTTTGGATATCAAGATTCACTCCTATTATATTTGATGTAGGTGTTGGCTCTCACAAGACGTGAGAGGATTGGTGTCTTGGTAGTGGATGCAATTGGAACTAAATGGACAAATCAATGGATGCATCACTATTAAGGAGTTTAGGTAGGAGAACCACCTTGTTTTCAGAAAAAGGAAGATTAATTTTATTGGTAACTATCTCTATCCTCCTTAATATGTTTTTTATGCTTTAAATTGAATAATTTTTAGCATATCATCGTTCACATATTTTGATTATTTATACATGATTGTGTGTTTAAATTCAAATTTAGTTAGAACTTGTGATATACTTGTATAACTCTTAATATACACTAATGATTAAGTTTATTTCTCGACCATATTTTGGTATTCTTATGCATATCTTATTTTGATTACATATCTAGATGCAATTTTTGTTAAAACTTATGATTATACATGTACAATTTTTGAGTTACACTTGATTTCTTATACTTTACATGTTATATTGCCTTCGTGTACTCACTGTTTGATTGTAATTGAATGACCTTCTTTTGATGATTCTTGCATTTATACATATACTTCTTTATTTGTTTTGATATCGTACTTGTACATATCTTGATTTATGAGAATGTTTTTGCTTCATATATGTGTAAATTTTATTAAATCTACATGATATACATGTTATATCCTTGAATCACTTAAGTTATATGCCATATATTCTATATATACTCATTTCATGTTTGAATATATATGTATGCTTTAGTTTTTACAAAACTTACATATATTTTGAATTTTTTTTTACATCCTCAATGTGTATCTTGAATAGTTTTTAATGAAAATAGAATATTTCATGATTTGTGTTTTCATGTTTATGAAAATGAATTTCATATGGGTTTTGATGAAATTGAGCTTCATTACTTTATCTTCATGAAAATACTATTCACATGAATTTTGTGCACTCACATTTTTATTTTCTCATGATTTCATATTCATGAGCTTATATGTGCTTTATACACTGTCAATATTTGTCTAGTTAGCATGTTTTCATGAGATATATATGATTTGGTTTATGTTTAAAGAATCTTAAACTAGTTTTCAAAATTATTTTAAATTAGTTCTTTTATTTTTCAACCGGTAGTGTTTTCATACCTGAAGGTTCACATAGAGGGGGGGTGAATAGGTGAAGGCTAATCTAATGGTCACTTAATGCCAAATAATGTGGAAGCTAAAAGCAATTATGACCTAAACAAACTATTACACTAAACACCATGTATAACACAAGAGTGTTGCCGAATTCCCCGTGAAGGGCTCTGGACAAACTCCTCTAGATTCCCCTTGAATGGGTTGAGGTGCCGCGTTGGCTCTCTTGGTTGAATACAAGTGTTAGCAAACAATCCCACGCAAGTATATAACAATATGAGCACAAATGAATATATCAAGTATATAAAGATAGACAATAAGAGTATGCAAGATATAAAGGAGATAGAGAGAGAGTGAGCAATCGCAAACACAAGGGATTTGTTTCGAGGTTCGAGCACCCTTACTCTACATCCCCGCCTTCGACACACGAAGGATTTCCACTATGATCGATCCCAATGGATCACCTGGTGCCGCAACACCTACAACTCTCGGACTCCCTAGTCCGTACACACCGCACGCCCACCGGCTCGCCGAGGCCTCGCCTCAAACAATCGAGTTCGCACCCGAACCCGAAACACCCGAGTCCACACTAGGACCCGAAACAAATGCGAACACAACCGTCCGCCTTCTCAAAGGAACAAAGAACAAGTCTTTGGTGATCACAACACTTTGATCACCTAAAAACAATCTCACTTCAACACTCCTATAGGATGAATAGCAATGGATGGCTCAAGTGTTTGTGTGAGAAAACTAGGAAGAGAATGGTGGAGGAAAACTCAAAGAATCACTTTTAATCACTCTTGATAAACTCTCCTTTTGATTGGAAAAATTTTCTCTAAATCAAGTGGAGGAAAACTTCTAAATAGTTCAGGAAAAACTGGTGAAAACCCACTTGAAAATCTTGGTGAAAATAATGGCCAAACCCCCAAATTTATAGGCTGTCAAAAACTAGCCGTTGGGGTCTGTCAGACCTGTCGGTCGACCGCCAACGGTCAAAATCAGACCGTTGGAGCCTCCGGTCGACCGCCCGGTCGACCCAAAAGAACAGAGAGCACTGCTCTCAGTTTCGGTCGACAGGGTCGGCAGACCGGTCATCTGCCAGGTCAAGGTCGACCGAGCCCGTCGACCGACTTCAGAGTTAGTCGACTAGTAAGGTAGTAAGTCGACTATCTGAAGCCTGAAAACAGTTTTTCTGGGATTTAAAACTAAGTCTTTTGGTTGAAATAAAATCCCATAAAATACTTTAAAATCTACAAAAATAGTTTTACCAATATACTTTGATAAACAAACATGCTTGCACAAAATCAAGGCATGTTATAAAAGTTTGGACTATTTTTGTAATATGGAAATATTGGCTCAATTGAAAACTTGTATTTTCCAAAATCTTGTTTTTCCAAAACTCATTTAAATACAAAAACTAGATATTTTGAACTCATTAAAGCATAGTGTGTATGGATATGATCCACTACACAAATAAGATGAAATATCTAAGTTTTTGACATTAAGCTCTAAATATGGTTTTGGTTTAAAAGATATGTATATAAGAAATTCCAAAAACCAAAGTATTTTTCCAAAGTAAAAATTCTTTTCTAAAAACTAAAAATCTTTTATGAAAACATATCTATCAAGAGAGTGTGTGTAAATGTATACTTGAGCAATCCACCAACTACTCTATCCTTTACATTTTAACTAAAAATAAAAATCTTATACCTAGACACAAGTCTTGATCTTAAAGTCTTCACTTGAAGTCTTCTCATCATCTTGACTTGGTTCAAATGCAATCCAACGAGCTCGACTCCTCCTGAGTACTTGATGTGATCTTTATGCATAGGCTCGTGAATCAACCGGTGCTAGCTCCAAAATATGACTTTAAATCTTTTGTTGAAGCTCCACACCTACTAAGATCTTGATAACAAATCTGTCACTAATTAAACACAAGATCATTAGTAAACATAACTACATGAGTTGATCATCATCAAAACTAGAGTGATGGGCCTTTGGGCCAACAATACCTACTCAACTATTTTCAAAATATTATTTTTGAAAACTTTCACCCCTATTGGACAGTTGTTTGGGTGATCATGCCTTGTTTTACTTAAATGACTATTTTTTGACATAGGCATATAAGTTAATGATTTCAATGAGTTATACACATGATTCTCATGATAAATGATTTTTGTATACTCATTCTTATTTATCTATATATGTATTCTCTTTATTATAATTGGTATTTCAATTGACATACATACATATATATATATATATATATATATATATATATATATATATATATATATATATATATATATATATATATATATATATACACACACACACACACATATACATATATATGTGTGTGTGTGTGTGTGTGTGTGTGTGTGTGTGTGTGTGTGTGTGTGTGTATGTATATATGTGTGTGTGTGTGTGTGTGTGTGTGTTTATATATATATATATATATATATAATTTGGTTGATTTTGCTGTTTCATGTATGTTCTGTGCATGTTTAGCATAATTTCCTTTTTGCATGGCTTGAATATGCTTAAATGTATAAATTGGTATCACCTTCAATTGATATCATCACTTTTCAAAACTTATGCATTAGTTTTGTGATTGTTTCAAAAAACGAGAGAAAATTCTTAATTTAGATGTAATTGGTATCTTATTCTCTATTTGTTGAGAAAAATATTTTAATAGCTCATATTTTTAATTGGTATCAATTATCACAATTGATATCTAGTTTTTAAAATTATTTAGAATTCAAAATTGATATAATGGGTTCTCACTTTCTACTTAATTAGTATCATGTTTACCCCTTTAATTGGCATCAAGATTATTTTGTAAATTGGTCTATGTTGGTTTCAAAATTATTTTCAATTTTCAGTTGGTATTTCTATATTTCAAATGGTATTCATGCTTGTTTTATAATTGGTATCTTACAACTATTATCCTTTCAATTGACATTCTTGGTTTGTTTTTACAAATGATATCTTAGAAAATCAAATTTTTATTTTGTTTTTAAAATTTGTTTTGATACTTATTGCCTATATGCAAAGAGAGTTAACTTCACGTCTCCTTTATATATAAACTTATGATGAGTGTATTGTATAAAGAAGAGCTTGATCTCTTTTCTCTATATCATACACGTGTGTAGGAGAGCTTAACATCTCTGTCTATACATTCTATACTATGCTTATATAGGTTAGAGTTTTAGTCATTCCTTCTCCATGTAATGCATGTATGCAGGGAGAGTTAACTTGACGTCTCTCATCTTCATAGATTTATATCATATACATGTACTTTATTTTGTGTACCCTTTTTGATGAATTGACAAAAGGAGAGAGAATTTTAGAGTTTATATATACATGCTTATATTCTATGTTTGCATATATGTGTTTCGTAATTTATTTGGTACATAGAGCTTATATTACATATACTTTTATTTTTTTTAACGTTTGGTTCTAGAGCTTACATTCATACACTTTTGGTTTTGGCATTAGTATCTAGAGCTTATATATAGAATATTCATATGATTGATGTGATTTGTATCTAAAGGTTTAATTTAATATTTATATGTTTCATGTTATGCATGAGTTAAGGGGAGCTTTTGCAAAGCTCATCTTTAATCCATGCATATATAACTTCATTAGTTTTGTCATCATAAAAAAGGGGAGATTGTTGGCCCGAAGGCCTATCACTCTAGTTTTGATGATGACTAACTCATATAGTTATAGCATTAATGGTATTGTATTTATCAAATTTCAGATATTGATTAAGATCATAGTTGATGTGTAGCTTCAATAAAAAATTTGAAGTCAAGTTTTTTTTTGCCCAAAAGGTTACACTCTCCATTTATTTAAGTTTTGATGATAACAAAACACATAAAAGCTATATGATACTAATAAGTTGTTTAGAATGAGTTTCAGGTTAGTACTATTCATGATGGTTCTTCTAAGCTATTGCAAGGAATTATGATGCTTAAAGGCAAATGGCGAAAGAGGACGGTTTCATAGAAGAGAAGGCTCTAGCTTGGTGTAACGCGGCTTAGAGACTTCATTTCCCTGTTTTTATATTTTTAGTGTGTTAAAGAATAGTGTATAGTGTTGAAGCTCAATTTTCCCCACACACAAGTTTTTGCACATGATTTCTCTAAAAGATATTTCTCCTATATACAAAATAGTTTTTAAACATATTCTAAAACTTACAAACTCTATTTTGTATAGTATACCAAGTCTTGATCAAATTGATTTGAAAACTATCAGGATTTTCAAAACCTTTTTCAAAAGACTGATTTTTGGCCTGTTGCGGTCGACCGGACGGTCGACCGGCTCTTTTTGAGGTTAGAACGGTCGACCGGGCGGTCGACCGGGCTTCTGACCGTTTGGGTGCGTGCATGTGTGCAGTCTCCCGGTCGACCGGGCGGTCGACCGGACCCCATGTCGGTCGACCGACCTTCGGCTGACTGAAAGCACCCATGTTTCTGTTTGTTACGGTCGACCGGGCGGTCGACCGTGGGCTGGCAACGACTAAAATTTGAAAAACCCGGTCGACCGTGTGCTTGATTTCAGCCCTAACGGCTACTTTATTAAATACGTTTTTAAATGTGAGTTTTATCTCTAAATGAATTTGGGGGCTGGTTTTGGGTCAAATATTTCCTAATTATTTATTATAATGTTTACTCTTTAATCCCTACCTTTATCCTATAAATAAGGATGATTAGGGTTGAGGTAATCACAACAATCTTTTGCAAAAAGTATTCAAGTTTAAGGCCTTCAAAAGAAGTTTTTGTTCTCTGTTTTTGTGTTCAAAATTCTCTCACTTTACTGAAGTTTTTGGTTCAAAACTCTCTTCAATTTCATTTTTTTCACTTACAAAACTTGAGCTTCAATCCTACACATTATTCTCTAGAGTTTTTGTAAGGAAAAAGGTTTTCAAAAGAGGTTTGTGGTCTTTTGATCACCAAGATATTCTTGTACTTGAGGCTTCACTACCTCTGGACTAGAGGAGTGTGATTGAGGAGTTGGGTACTCCGGTGTGGTTGTAATTCTTTGTGAAAGTTATAGTAGTTGGAAAATTCTTCTGGGTGAAGGCGGGGACGTAGAGCTGGGTGCTCGAACCTCGAAACAAATCTCAGTGTTTGCGATTGGTTTACTTGCTTTATTTACTTGCTTTATATTCATTGCTATATTGTCGATCAATACTCATACAAAAAGATTGCATTGCGTACCTCAAACTCTTATCTAGAGGAATCACGAGGAAGGAGTTCAGAGCCCTTCACAGAGTATTCGGCTTCTAGTCTTGTTTCGGGTGATCGTTGCATCATAGCATTTTAATTTGTGCATTAATTAGCATTATCACCTATTCACCCCCCTCTAGGTGATTTCAATTGGTATCAGAGTTAGGACTTTAGTTTTTGGCTTCATATCCTTAGAGAGATCCTAAAATTTGCTAATCACTATTTGCATATTTTCATTCATACACTAGTAAAGATGACCGGTAACATTAAGACCCCTCCCAAATTTGATGGACTCAACTTTCCCATATGAAAAGTTAGGATGACTATTTTTCTACAATCTCTAGGCAGTCTAGTTGCTAAGTCCTTGACCAAGCCCTATAGTAGACCCGAAAGTGAGGAGGACACTTGGTCCGAACTCACCTTCAAGGAATTTGATGCTAACTCTAAGGCTCAAAATGCCCTACTTTTAGCTTTGAATGAGGATGATCTAACACGGGTATCCATTGCAAATCCGCCTATGAGATTTGCCAACACTTATTGGTCACTCATGAGGGGACATCACAAGTCAAGAGAACTAAGATAGATCTCTTGCGTTCCCAATATGAAAGTTTTAAAATGCTAGAAGAAGAATCTATTGATGATATGATTACCAAGTTTACTAAGATTACTAATACTCTTTCTTCTCTAGGTGATGATATAAGCAACGACCAAAAGGTACGTAAAGTGATTCGTACTCTTCCTTCGTCATGGGAAATCAAAGTTACCACCTTGAAGGAGTTGAATGACAAAGATGAGATGGAGCTCATAAGTCTTATTGGAAACCTAAAGACTTATGAGATGAAAAAGAAGACAAGAGAAGAAGCGGTACCTCAAAAGAAAAAGTCCATAACTTTCAAGTCTTCCTCTACCAACTACGACGATGAAGAAGATGAAGAGCTATCTCTCCTTGTGAGAAATGTAAAGAGAATGTACCGCAAGAATAAACAACCTATAGAAAGCGATGGGAAGGGAAGGAGGAGAAAATGATCATATGCTACAACTGTCGGAAACCTGGACACATCATGACCGATTGTCCCGATTTCAAGAAAAAGATGACTTCCTCCTTGAAGCAAAGAGGCCGGTTGAAAAGAAGGTATACAAAGCCACTTGGGATCGGAAAGTGAATCCGAAGATGAAGTCGACACGGCAAATATGTATTTCATTGCAAACACACCCAAGGTAACTACTCAACCTCTTGATGATGAAAATGAAATAAGTAGAGAAATGCTAGAACATGCTTTTGTTGAACTTTCTGAAAGCTTTGATGATAAAAAGGTAGAATGTTCAAAATTGAAAAAGGAAATTGAGATGCTTAAAAATCAACTTGCAATTTCTTCAAAAGAAAAGGATGAACTTTCTTCTAATCTTATTTCAACAAAAGAGAGTTTGATGCTTATAAAATTGCTTGTAAAGCTAAATTTTTAAAAATTGTTGAAAATGAAATTATCCTTGTTAAAAACTAAAATCAATAATTTTGAAAATGTTGTAAAAGAATGTACTTTTAACACTACTAAATTAGAAGAAATGTTTTCAAAGAAGCATATGCACACTTCACTTGCTAAAAATGATAAAACAACTCATGCTAAAAATTCTCATGCTCATTATGCTAACACATCACATGTCACTCATGTTAAAACTACTCATGCTCACAATTCACATGTTCGTAAGCCACATGCTCATTATGCATTTAAATATGGAAAAAAATTTATAGATGCACTTATTGTGGCCGGAATGGCCATTTAGCTAAATTTTGCTATGATCATATAAATAGGACAAATAATCTTGTATGGGTTCGAGACACTAACTCTTTAGGACCCAAGAAAATATGGGTACCAAAATCAAGTCTTAAATTATTTGATGTAGGTACACACCAAGGCTCCAGGACGTAAGGAGCGGTGGTACCTTGATAGTGGTTGTTCAAGACATATGATATGGGACATCAATAATTTTACAACCCTATCAAGGTACGTTGAAGGTGGCACCGTCACCTTCGGAGATGACTCCAAGGGCATCATCATCGGTATAAGTAACATTAAGATTGATGCTCTCCTTTAATAGAAAATGTTGTTCTTGTTGATGGGCTTAAACATAACTTACTTAGTATAAGTCAACTTTGTGATCGTGGTCTCAAAGTTGTGTTTGATGAATCTTCTTGTAAAATTTTTAATTGTAAAACCAATGATTGTATTCTCACTGGATTTCGTGAAAATAATGTCTATATTATTGACATGCTTAATTTGGATTGTTCTACTAAATGCTTGAATGTTTGATGAGATTTCATGGCTTTGGCATAGAAGATTAGGACATGCATCTTTTGATCATCTTGCTAGAATTGATGAAAGGTATTCCTTACTTGAGTTTGAAAAAGACCGTATTTGTGGTGCGTGCCAACTTGGAAAATAAACCAAGTCTTCTTTCAAACCAATCAAGGATATCATGTCAACTAGGCCATTAGAATTGATTCACATGGATCTTTTTGGACCAACTAAAACTAAAATCTTAAATGGAAGTAGATATGTTTTTGTTTTAGTTGATGATTTTTCTCGTTTCACTTGGGTTTTCTTTTGGAACACAAAGATCAAACTTTTTCGTATGTTAAGATTTTTCGAAAAAGGGTTGAAAAAGAAAAAGGATTTTCAATTTTAAAAATAAGAAGTGATAGAGGTGGTGAGTTTGTTAACCAACTCTTCATGACTTATTGTGATGAAAAGGGAATTAAGCATGTAATGTCATGTCCTAGAACTCCACAACAAAATGGAGTAGTAGAAAGGAAGATTAGAACTCTTCAAGAGATGGCTAGGACTATGATAAGTGAATATGGGCTCCCTCAATATTTATGGGCCGAGGCCGTAAACACCGCATGCTACATATCAAACCGATTTATTTGTGTAAAAATACTTTCAAAACCTCTTTTGAAATTTATCATTTAAGACAACCAAATGTTTCATACTTTAAAGTTTTTGGATGCAAGTGTTTTGTTTTGAATACTAAAGATAATTTAGGTAAATTTGATGCTAAGGCTTATGAAGCAATATTTGTTGGATATTCTAGTACTAGCAAAGCTTATAGAGTATTCAATAAATCTTCTCATACTATTGAAGAATCTATGCATGTTAAATTTGAAGAATCTAATACTATTGTTGAGAATGTTGTAGAGATTGACTCATTAGGTGAGGACATGGAGAAAATATCCTTGAAGGACTCACCCATTCAAGAAGAAAAGTAAGAGCCCATTGGTGAAGTTCAAAAGGATGAAGTGGAAAACTCTCAACCACTTCCTAAAGATTGGAGATACGCTACAAATCATCCCAAGGATCTCATCATAGGTGATGTATCTAAAGGGGTAACCACTCGCTCCCAAACTCCATGAATTATGTGGTAATTTTGCATTATCTCATTTTGAACCCAAAAAAATCCTCAAAGTCGAGGGTGACTCATATTGGTTGCTAACTATGCAAGAAGAGCTCAATCAATTTGAGCGCAACCAAGTTTGGTACCTTATTCCTAGACCCCACGATAGACCAATAATTGGTACTAAGTGGATTTTTTAGGAACAAGTTGGATGAGTCAGGAAATGTTATTAGGAATAAGGCTAGGTTAGTGGCCCAAGGTTACACTCAAATTGAAGGAATCGACTTTGAGGAGACCTTTGCACCCGTAGCACGGCTTGAAGCCATACGGATCACACTAGCTTATGCATCTTTTAAAAATTTTAAACTTTTTCAAATGGATGTAAAAAGTGAATTTTTAAATGGTTTCATTGATGAGGAAGTTTATGTTGAACAACCTCCCGGTTTTGTGGATCATGAACATCCAAATTTTATTTTCAAACTTAATAAAGCATTGTATGGTTTAAAACAAGCTCCAAGAGCTTGGTATGAAAGGCTTTCTAGTTTTCTTCTTTCAAATGATTTTGTTAAAGGCAAAGTAGACACCACATTATTTACTAAACATGTTGATACTGACATTCTTATAGTTCAGATATATGTTGATGATATAATCTTTGGTTTTACTAATGAGTTATTTTGCAAGGAGTTTGAACAATACATGCAACATGAATTTGA
The DNA here is from genome assembly GCA_038442645.1 of Agave tequilana. Lineage (NCBI taxonomy): Eukaryota > Viridiplantae > Streptophyta > Magnoliopsida > Asparagales > Asparagaceae > Agave > Agave tequilana. The sequence continues at coordinate 27,581 of JAVJIF010010549.1, read as the reverse complement.
GATGTCATTAATGGGTGAATTGAATTATTTTCTTGGACTCCAAATCAAGCAAATGCGCGATGGGATATTCATATGTCAAGCAAGTACTCCAAGGAACTCATCAAGAAATTTGGGCTTGAAGACTCAAAAATTTGCAGCACTCCCATGGCCACCACCACCAAGCTTGATAAGGATGACCAAGGTAAGTGTGTTGATATTAAGTTGTACAGAAGCATGATTGGTAGTTATTGTATTTAACGGCTAGTAGGCCGGATATTATGTTTAGTGTGTATCTTTGTGCCAGATTCCAATCGTGTCCCAAAGAATCTCATTTAATTGCGGTAAAACGCATTAATCGTTATATTCAGGGCACTATTGGAATGGGTCTATGGTATCCGAAAATCGGAGATTTCTTAATGACGAGTTTTTCGGATGCCGACTATGCGGGTTGTAGAGTGGATAGGAAGTGTACTCGTGGAACATGTCAATTTCTTGGTAATTGTCTTGTTTCATGGTCTTCTAAGAAACAAAATTCGGTAGCCCTCTCAACCGCCGAGGCGGAGTATGTTGCGGCGGGGGCTTGTTGTGCACAAGTCCTTTGGATGAAACATACTCTCCTTGATTATGATTTGCATTATGACCATATAAAATATTTTGTGATAATACTAGTACTATACATATGACTAAGAATGCAAATCAACATAGTAAGACCAAGCACATTGAGATTAGATATCACTTTCTTAGAGATCATTTTGAGAAAGGTGATATTGAGATTGATTATATTTCTTCCGATTTGTAACTTGCCGATATTTTCACTAAACCACTTGATTATAATAGATTTTCTTTTATATGTGGTGAACTTAATGTTTGTGTTGTTGAATAAGAAAGTTTTCTTGCTAATATATCCCTTTTTGATGTATGACAAAAAGGGAGAGAAATATGTGTTATGATTTGGTGTTTTATTGATAGTGTTTTATTGATGCTTTCGTTTTATTGATGCTTTCATTTTATTGATGTTGTTTTATTGTTATCTCATGAAAACTTGTTTTATACTTGTTTAATATAGCATCATTTGAGGGGGAGTTTTTACCTCCCTTTTATATCTTGTGTTATAGCCTATATATGTTTTGTCATCATCAAAAAGGGGGAGATTGTGGCCCAAAAGGTTACACTCTCCATTTGTTTAAGTTTGATGATAACAAAACACATAGAAGCTATATGATACTAATAAGTTGTTTAGAATGAGTTTCTGGTTAGTACTATTCATGATGGTTCTTCTAAGCTATTGCAAGGAATTATGATGCTTAAAGGCAAATGGTGAAAGAGGACGGTTTCATAGAAGAGAAGGCTCTAGCTTGGTGTAACGCGGTTCAGAGACTTCATTTCTCTGTTTTTATATTTTTAGTATGTTAAAGAATAGTATATAGTGTTGAAGCTCAATTTTTCCCACACACAAGTTTTTGCACATGATTTCTCTAAAAGATATTTCTCCTATATACAAAATAGTTTTTAAACATATTCTAAAACTTACAAACTCTATTTTGTATAGTATACCAAGTCTTGATCAAAATTGATTTGAAAACTATCAGGATTTTCAAAACCTTTTTCAAAAGACTGATTTTTGGCCTGTTGCGGTCGACCGACGGTCGACCGGCTCTTTTTCAGGTCAGAACGGTCGACCGGGCGGTCGACCGGGCTTCTGACCGTTTGGGTGCGTGCATGTGTGCAGTCTCCCGGTCGACCGGGCGGTCGACCGGACCCCATGTCGGTCGATCGACCTTCGGCCGACTGAAAGCACCCATGTTTCTGTTTGTTACGGTCGATCGGGCGGTCGACCGTGGGCTCGCAACGGCTAAAATTTTTGAAAATCCGGTCGACCGGCCGGTCGACCGTGTGCTTGATTTCAGCCCTAACGGCTACTTTATTAAACACGTTTTTAAATGTGAGTTTTATCTCTAAACGAATTTGGGGGCTGGTTTTGGGTCAAATATTTCCTAATTATTTATTATAATAGTTTACTCTTTAATCCCTACCTTTCTCCTATAAATAGGGATGATTAGGTTTGAGGTAATCAGAACAATCTTTTGCAAAAAGCATTCAAGTTTAAGGCCTTCAAAAGAAGTTTTTGTTCTCTGTTTTTGTGCTCAAAATTCTCTCTCTTTACTGAAGTTATGGTTCAAAACTCTCTTCAATTTCATTTTTTTTTCACTTATAAAACTTGAGCTTCAATCCTACACATTATTCTCTAGAGTTTTTGTAAGGGAAAAAGGTTTTCAAAAGAGGGTTTGTGGTCTTTTGATCACCAAGATATTCTTATACTTGTGGCTTCACTACCTCTGGATTAGAGGAGTGTGATTGAGGAGTTGGGTACTCCGGTGTGATTGTAATTCTTTGTGAAAGTTATAGTGGTTGGAAAATCCTTCTGGGTGAAGGCGGGGACGTATAGCTGGGTGCTCGAACCTCGAAACAAATCTCAGTGTTTGCGATTGGTTTACTTGCTTTATATTCATTGCTATATTGTCGATCAATACTCATACAACAAGATTGCATTGCGCATCTCAAACTCTTATCTATCTAGGAATCACGAGGAAGGAGTTCAGAGCCCTTCAGAGGGTATTCGGCTTCTAGTCTTGTTTCGGGTGATCGTTGCATCATAACATTTTAATTTGTGCATTGATTAGCATTATCACCTATTCACCCCCCCTTCTAGGTGATTTTAGTTTTGAAGCTATCACATGATGATTCAAGAGCTCAAGCTTTAAGATTGCATCAAGTACTCGAGATAGAGTCTAGCTCATGGATCATGTTTTGGATCAAGTCTACTTGGAGAAGAAGATCTACAAGAAGACTTGTGTCTAGCGCTTATTAGTTCAGATCTTATGTAAGGTATAGATTAGTTTTGGATTGTTAAAGCTTACATACACACACACACACACACACACACAAAGTTTAACTATTGTCTTTTAAGATCAACAGTTTTAGTTTCGGTTTAACCATTTTGGTTTCACAAGTTTATGTTTATATGATTTTCATCTCAATAGAATAAGTTTTATAGTTTGAAATATGTGTTGGATCCCATCCACACATATTAGAGCTTAAATTATTTATAAAAACTTATTTTTATGTATTTTAAGTTTCGGATCAAGTATATGTTTCTCGATTTCAAGAATAGATTTCTTCAAAACAAATTTACATTGGTTCACTTGCTTTGTGCATTGGCTTCATGCCTTGACTTTGTGCTCACCTCTTGTGTGGGAGTTGTATTTTTTGTGGAGTCCTAAGTGGAGATAGTGAAAATCCTTCATGCGGTGAAGGCGGGGATGTAGAGGTGGGTGCTCGAACCTTGAAACATATCCTTGCGTTTGTGATTGGTATCTCTCTCTAAACTTTACTCTCTTTATATCTTGCATTGCTATTATTGTTCATTTATATATGCTTGATATTGTTTGTGTGCTCAATTGTATTGAAGTAAGAGAGCTATTAAAGCACCTCAACTCTTAGTCTAGTGAAATCTTGAAAAGAAATTCTAGAGTCCTTCACTGAAAATTTGGTTTCACTCTTTGGTTATCCATTGTATGCTAGTGTAATTTTAAATCCGCAGAATCACAATGCGTGTCCAGTGGCAGAAATATAGAGAAGCTATCTGGGTTCCCATTTCAGAATCTCAACCATGTTTAAATCTGACGACAACCCTGAATCACAGCTCTGAAGCCATACTGCCTTCTGAAGACATCTCTCGCCCAAGAGTCTGAAGTCATACAACCACCCAAAGCCGACTCATCTCTACGCCGGATGCCCGCCATGTGGTGACCTTATCCATCACCACAGACAAATCTAGGTGAATTTCTTCGAGTTGTAGAATCTGTTACGCAATTCTATCCTTTTCCTCGTCCAGAGTCGCCTTACAACTCAGCAAGCAATTGAAGATAGCAATAGATCACCTCTCAAGTACACCAATTTTAACTATATAGATATGGTATTAGTGGTTACAGGGATCAGAGATTCAAATCGAGTAGTTGAAGATTTGCATCTATCCACATCCACTCCATCGCCTCTGTCAGTTATAAATACATCTCCTCTAACGAGAAGGAGGTCGCTTCCTTAATTCTCATAGCACATGTCATATCACGCTTGAAGTTTCTCTCTGCCAATCTACTACCACTGTGCTGGCAGTTTTTCTCTATCGGTCTCCCCACTCATTGACTACAGATTCTCACGCCAAGGATCTTAGGTCAGCACCATACCAGTGCACCTAATCTGAAAGACGTCTTCCTTCTCTATGTATTCTTATAAGTTCAATCGGGAATGTCAAGTTGCTTGTGGTGGAGTTTTATCCACCACAGTGCTCATGACGTACACCTGAGGATCACCATCCTAATGACTGCGACCCATCATCATATCTCACTTGTTAGTAATCACACATAATAATCTATTGCAACATAATATTTCAAACTAGTTGCAGATAAGTACTATTTTAAGAAATCACTAAATTAGATTATGTCTCTTACATATGATCCAATCAAGTGCATGATCTAACAATTAAGACTCTAAAAATTATTATAATATTTATAATTAATATATACATATACCTAATTAAGTATGCGCAATGAGAAAATTGCTTTAATATTAAACTAATATTACTAAAGATGCATTGGATGTGGTAAGGACACTCAAAGCAATTCTAATAATCTTACACTTGCCCTCACACTCAATCAGATACAATATAAAATCTTTTGTCATAGATATTATTAGATATATTATATAGTTGATTTCATTTTTTTTAATTAGATAACATCCTTCTTGTTATCTTAATAACAACATAATATTATCTTAATAAAAATTCATATGTTATTCACAAAAACAAAATAAAAAAAATGGAAGGCATGACACTAACATTTAGTAAACATATTTATCTAGATTTCTATTAGTAACATCACTACTATCTATAACTTTTGCATTCATTATGTGGTATAATTTGTTATTTACAATTTCAAATAAATATTCTCTTACTATACACACCTGAAATAGACTTTTTTATTTTAGAATTACTGAAAACCTTTCTTTTAGTTATTGAACTTATTTGCTTTGATGCAAAATAATAATTTTAGTATTTCAGATATTTCAAATATAACTCCTACTGAATATAATATTTCTCCATAAAATGTTGATATTTACTTTGAAGTTAAACTACTTATGCAACAATAAGTACAATATATGAAGTTACTAATTGCTAGTATGCTCTTCATTTGCTTAGTCCCCATGGACATATCTTTAGAGAATGAGATTTCAAGTCCATTTGATACTTACTCGTTCATCTTTTATGAGATTTTATCTATATGTGTAGATCGAGACAATTGACATATGTACAAAATTTATTTTTATAAATCTTGAGATCTATAATGTTGATTGTCTAAACGCGACAATTTATAAAGAATTTTGGACTCTATTCAAAATGAATAAAATAACATATAGCTTATAGTAGATATAAGGAATACTATAAATTTAATTATTCTTATCTACACGCTTGTGTTTTTCTATGATTCATGAAAAGTTAAACTCTCAACTGTTTTTTTAAATAATATTTTAAATTTTAGAAACTTCTTTTAGTCCTTCTATTTTTTATTTTCATATGTGAAAGCTTTTTGACACAAATATTTTTTACAATATATCAATTCACTATTTAGTATTCATAATGCATAAATGAGAGTTTAATGGACTTTACATTACAATAGGAGAAAATATTTCCTCAAGGTCAAAATCTTTTAGAATATAATCTAATTATAATTAGAGATATCTTGAATGTCTTCACATTCTATTGACTCTATACTTTAACTCATAAATGTATGTGAAATACACCTAGAGGGGGGTGAATAGGTGTAATTGCTAATCTAATGATCTTTTTAAAACTTAATTGAATGAGTGATGCAACGATCTCTCAAAACACGACTAAGAGCCGAATACCCCGTGAGAGGTTCTGAACTCCTTCCTCCCAATTCCCCTTAAAATGGGTTAGAGGTGCGCAATGCAACCGTGTTGTATGAGATTTGATCGATCAAGAGATGAATAAAATGCTATGATGAAATACACACAATAAGTATAACAAGTAAAGTAAACAAGAGAAGATTGCACAAGTAAAGGGTTAGTTCTCAAGCAAATAGTTGAAGAATATAAAGCAAGAGAAATGTAAAGCAAGAATAACGCAAGGCAATCGCAAACACAAATGATTTGTTTCGAGGTTCGAGCCACCGCTCTAGTCCCCGCCTTCACCTCCGTGAAGGGTTTCCACTATCCACCGAGGATGCCGTACAAGTTTGGTCTACCGAAGACCCCAAGCCCTTAGCTTCACAATTTACAAAGAACTCCACTAGGAGTTGTCTCCACAAGAACAAGAATCACAAGAATAAGAGTGATCACAACTAGATCACTAAACTCTTTCTCAAACACTTTTACAATTCTCACTCTTCTTACAACTTCACTATAGTATGAGTAATGAATTTTTGGCTCTATGAAGTGTGGTGAGAAAACTTCAGTTGTAGAATGATATTGGCAATCAAACACAACTGAAAAACAAACTTTAAAAGAGTTGGAAATGAAAGCTTTGAAACAATTTTTCTCTTTCTCTTGAAAACAATGAAAACCAAGGATTTTTCTAAGTAAATAACAAAGACCTATTCCCCTCTATTTATAGGGAGAGAATAGGTTAAAACTCTTTTCTTTTCACCTAATTTGACCTGCAAAAGGCCTCCAACAACTCTCTAAAACTCTGTTAAAGAAGAAGAAGAAAACAGTTTTTCAGACTTGCCCAAAGAGGAAAGAGCCGTTGGGCTCTTGCAGGCGTAACGGTCGACCGGCCGGTCGACCGTTTGCCTACTTGGCAAAGAGCCGTTGGCGCTCCGGTCGACCGTCCGGTCGACCGACCTCTTTGAGGAAACACAGTTTCCTTATACCGGTCGACCGGGCGGTCGACCGAAACAAACCGAGAGTGGCCTGCTTACAGTCGGTCGACCAGGCCGGTCGACCGACAGACGTGCACAAACGTGCACGTCCTGACACAGGCGCCGGTCGACCGGGCGGTCGGCCGGTCAACCTGAAATAAGGAAAAACAGGCTGATTTTGAGTTGGAAAATTTTTGAAAAAATATTTTAAGATACTTATAACTAAGTATTATGCAAAAATAGTCTATACACATGTTTTAAACAAGATACTCAATTTGTAATAAGTTTGGATACATGTATATATAAACTTAGGCATAAAACTTAGAAACAAACATTTTTTAAAATAGAATTTTGTAAAGGGAAAAGTGTGTGTGTGTATCCTAGAGCCAAATATCACATACTCAAACTTTAACATTCTATTCTTATAATGATTCTAAAAGACTTCAAGGCTTCAAGAAGGGCTATCTCCACATGATCTTCAATTTTGCATCTTGAGCCCAATTGGAGTTATCTTGAGTCCAAGTCACCTTCCTTTAGGGAAGAAAACACCTATGCAAGATAGAAACCCTGAAACACACTTAAACAACAAATAATATTAGTACAAATAACTAATATGTTTTGTAATCATCAAAACACACTAAAGACGGGTGATTGTAACCTTGGGCCAACAATCTCCCCCTTTTTGATGATGACAAAACATATAAGTTATTTAAACAAATAAAGGAAGAAGAGCTTGGAAAGCTCCCCCTCAAACAATGCTATGTAAAAAAAACTATGAGTGAGATACATGAAGCATTGAAAACATTGAAAACACAATATTTTTGTCAAAAACTTAATCTCATATACCAATTAAACTTATACTTTTTCTCTTAAACTTATAGTTTTAATCTTTTTCTCTCCAAACTCAAGTAAATAAACAAAACTCAAACTATAAGCAAACTTATTTCTTTTTCTCCCCTTTTTGTCATACATCAAAAAAGGGTTAAAATCAAAACAAACAAAATACAAAAATAGAAATATTTAAGAATCTATCATGCAAACATTCAACTCACCACAAATAAATGAAAATCTAGCATAATCTAGAGGTTTAGTAAAAATATCGGCAAGTTGAAAATCGGTAGAAACAAAATCAATATCAATATCACCTTTCTCATAATGATCTCTAAGAAAGTGATACCTAATGTCAATGTGTTTGGTTTTACTATGTTGATTTGCATTCTTTGTCATGTGAATAGTACTAGTATTATCACAAAATATTTTAACATGATCAAAGTGTAAATCATAGTCAAGGAGAGTATGTTTCATCCAAAGAACTTGTGCACAACAAGCTCCGGCTGCAACATACTCCGCCTCGGCGGTTGAAAGGGCTACCGAATTTTGCTTTTTGGAAGACCAAGATACAAGACAATTACCTAAGAATTGACATGTTCCACTTGTGCTCTTCCTATCTACCCTACAACCCGCATAGTCAGCATCCGAAAAACTCTTCATTTCAAATAATCCGATTTTAGGATACCACAAACCATTTCAATAGTGCCCTTAAGGTATCTAATTATGCGTTTAACCGCAATTATGTGAGATTCTTTAGGACAAGATTGAAAACGTGCACAAAGACAAACGGAAAACATAATATCCGGCCTACTAGCCGTCAAATAAAACAAGCTACCAATCATGCTACGATATAATTTAATGTCTACACTTTTACCTTGTTCATCCTTGTCAAGCTTTGTAGTTGTTGCCATGGGAGTTTTGCTTACTTTCGATCCTTCAAGCCCAACCTTTTGATTAGTTCCTTTGTGTACTTGGCTTGATTGATGAAGATCCCATCCTTCTTTTGCTTGATTTGGAGTCCAAGAAAATAGTTGAGTTCCCCCATCATAGACATTTCAAATTCATCCTTCATGCATGATTCAAAAGCTTGGCAAAGAGATTCATTAGTGGAACCAAAAATAATATCATCTACATAAATTTGCACAATAAGAATATCAGTTTCTACATGTTTTGTAAACAAGGTTGTATCAATTTTACCTTTCTTAAAACCATTTGAAATCAAAAATGAAGAAAGTCTTTCATACCAAGCCCTAGGGGCTTGTTTTAAACCATAAAGAGCTTTATCTAATTTAAAAACAAAATCCGGATGTGTAGGATCAACAAACCCGGGGGTTGTTCAACATACACCTCCTCTTCAATAAAACCATTTAGAAAAGCACTTTTAACATCCATTTGAAACAATTTAAAATCTTTATATGAGGCAAATGCTAGTGTCATCCGTATGGCTTCAAGCCGTGCTACGGGTGCAAAGGTTTCTTCAAAATCGATTCCTTCGATTTGAGTGTAACCTTGGGCAACTAACCTAGCTTTATTCCTAACAACGTTACCCGATTCATCCAACTTGTTCTTAAAGATCCATTTAGTACCAATTGTTGGTCTATCGTGGGGCCTAGGAACAAGGTGCCAAACTTGGTTGCGCTCAAATTGATTGAGTTCATCTTGCATAGCTAGCAACCAAAATAAATCGGCCTCGGCTTCGAGGACGTTCTTGGGTTCAACATGAGAAATAAATGCCTAATGTCCACAATAGTCATGAAGTTTAGAGCGAGTTGTTACCCCTTTTGATACATCACCTATGACGAGGTCCTTGGGATGATGTGGATTGTATCTCCAATCCTTTGGAAGTTGTTGAGTGGGCTCTTCTCCATTTGTTTGATCTTCATTTCCTTGAGCCTCTTGCATTTTAGCTTCATCATCCTTAGGCTTGTCTCCCATAGTAGGTGTATCCTCCAAGGTCACTTTCTCCAAGCCTTCATGCAAAGCATCTATTTCTACAACATTCTTAACAAACAAGTTAGATTCCTCAAACTTAACATGTATAGATTCCTCAATAGTCAATGATGACCTATTGAAGACTCTATAAGCCTTACTAGTATTAGAATAACCCACAAATATAGCCTCATAAGATTTAGGATCAAATTTTCCTAAATTATCTTTTGTATTTAAAACAAAACATTTGCATCCAAAAACCTTGAAATATGAAACATTTGGTTTTCTAGAAAAGTACATTTCAAAAGAGGTTTTTGTAGTATTTTTACACAAGAAAACACGATTTGATATGTAGCATGATGTATTAACGGCCTCGGCCCACAAATAATGTGGTAGACCGTATTCACTAAGCATTGTCCTAACCATCTCTTGCAAAGTTCGATTTTTCCGTTCAACTACTCCATTTTGTTGTGGAGTTTAGGACAAGATAGTTCATGCTTTATTCCATGTTCTTCACAAAAGGTGGTAAAGGGTTGGTTAATGAATTCACCTCCTCTATCACTTCTTATTCTTAAAATCGAAACATCTTTTTCTTTTTCAACTCTTTTCTTAAAAGTTTGGAAATACGAAAATGCTTGATTTTTATGCTCAAGAAAGAAAACCCAAGTAAAACGTGAAAAATCATCAACTAAAACAAATGCAAATCTATTCCCACTTAGACTTTTGGTTTGTGTAGGTCCAAATAAATCCATGTGGATTAACTCCAAAGGACGTGATGTCATGATATCCTTAATTGACTTGAAAGAAGACTTAGTTTGTTTCCCAAATTGACATGCGTCACAAACTCGGTCTTTTTCAAAATTCAAATAAGGAATACCTTTCACCATTTCCTTTGTGTTAAGCCTAGATATGTGGTCAAAAGAAATGTGGCCTAATCTTCTATGCCACAACCAAGAGTCGTCATCGAGGGCTTTTAAACATGTTATATTACAAGACATATTTAACATATCTATCATATAAACATTACTTTCACGAAAAACGGAAAACACACAAGCATTAAAAATTCTATCAATTACTTTGCAAGCAACATTATCAAAAACTACATCAAAACCTTTATCACATAATTGACTAACACTCAAGAGATTATGCTTGAGGCCGTCAACTAAAACTACATTCTCAATTAAAGGGGATGTGCCAAGTTTTACATTACCAATACCGATGATTTTACCCTTGGCGTCATCTCCGAAGGTGACGGTGCCACCTTCATGGTATCTTGATAGGGTTGCAAAGTTGTTGATATCCCAAGTCATGTGCCTTGAGCAACCACTATCAAGATACCACAATCCTCTACGTCGTTGGGCTTTGGAAGGTACCTATATCATTTAACAAAGTTGTTGACTTTGGTACCCAAACTTTTTGGGTCCTTGAAAGTTAGTGTTTCGAACCCAAACATTATGAAAAGATGCACCTAGCCTATCATAGCAAAAATTGGCTAAGTGTCCTTTCCGCCCACAATGTGAACATGAGAACACTCTTCCATACATGAATGCATGATGAGTGTGTGAAGTGTGAGCATGCTTTGGGGGTTTACCACGATGTAAAGGTTGTGTGGTATGACATGAGCATGAGCATTATGAACATTTTTCTTAGAGGCTTGTTTCTTAGGAAACATGGCCTTTAACTTCTTCTTATCAAACTCACTACACTTTTTCAAAACAATACTTAAAGAATCTATTCTTTCCTTAAGCATGGTAATCTCATTAGCATCAACAAATGGGGACTTGCCTTTACAAGAAGTCTTATATTTATCAAATTCATTTTTAGTGGAAACCAAAGTAGAATGCAAGTCATTATTTTCTTTAGAAAGATTTATAACTTGAAAACTAAGAGATTCATTTTCCTTTTTCATTTTTAAATACTTTTTCTTTAAGAAGTCATAATTATGAGATAATTCTACAAAAGCTTCTCCTAACTCATCCATAGAAAGTTCATCATTAGGAGAAGTGGAAGGGGTTACCTTGCTTGTGCTTTCATTTGCCATGAAGCACATGTTGGCGGTATCAATCTCCTCCTCGGATTCGCTCTCGGAATCCCATGTAGCTTTCATTGCCTTCTTCTTGTGAGGCTTCTTTGAGGTGGAGGGCTTCACTTTATCCGGACACTCCGCCACTATGTGTCCCGGTCTTTGGCAATTGAAGCATATGATCTTTCTTTCTTCCTTACCTCCTTGCCATCTCCTTCTACCTTGGAATTTCGCCTTGTTGTACATCCTCCGGACATTTTTGACAAGAAGTGAGAGCTCTTCGTCATCTTCTTCTTCATCGTCTTCGTCGGAGTGTGTGGATTGGCTTTTGAAGGCTATAGTCTTCTTCTTGGAAGGAGCCATGTCCTCCCTCACTTTCCTCTCCATCTCATGGGTTTTGAGATTCCCAATGAGACCAATTAGCTCCATCTCCTCCTTGTCATTGAGTTCCTTCAAGGTTGTTGCTTTTACTTCCCATGAAGGAGGAAGAGCCCGGATGATCTTTCTTACTCTTTGATCGTTATCAATAGCATCACCTAGAGAAGAAAGTCCATTAGTAATCTTTGTAAATCTTGTAACCATATCATCTATGGTTTCATTTTCTTGCATGCAAAAATTCTCATATTTGGACCGAAGAAGGTCAATCTTAGCTCTCTTCACTTGTGAGGTCCCTTCATGTGTGACTAGTAAATGTGTCCAAATTTCATATGCGGACTTGCAATGAATAACTCTAGCTATGTCATCATCATTAAGGGCTTGTAGGAGTGCATAGTGAGCCCTAGCATTGGCATCAAATTCTTTGGTCTCTATTTCGGACCAAGTGGATTCATCACCGGGGGGTGCACTAAAAGGTTTGGTCACGGCCTTTGCAACTCGGCTACCAAGAGATTGTAAAAACACGGTCATCTTAACCTTCCATATAGGAAAGTTAAGTCCATCAAACTTAGGGGGTGTCTTAATACCATCGGCCATCTTTACTAAGTTAAAAAGAATGAAATAATTAGCAATATTAGGATCTTTCTAGGGTTGTTAAGCCAAGAGCCTAGTAACCAAGATCTGATACCAATTGAAATACACCTAGAGGGGGGGTGAATAGGTGTAATTGCTAATCTAATGATCTTTTTAAAACTTAATTGAATGAGTGATGCAACGATCTCTCAAAACACGACTAAGAGTCGAATACCCCGTGAGAGGTTCTGAACTCCTTCCTCCCAATTCCCCTTAAAATGGGTTAGAGGTGCGCAATGCAACCGTGTTGTATGAGATTTGATCGATCAAGAGATGAATAAAATGCTATGATGAAATACACACAATAAGTATAACAAGTAAAGTAAATAAGAGAAGATTGCACAAGTAAAGGGTTAGTTCTCAAGCAAATAGTTGAAGACAATATAAAGCAAGAGAAATGTAAAGTAAGAATAACGCAAGGCAATCGCAAACACAAATGATTTGTTTCGAGGTTCGAGTCACCGCTCTAGTCCCCGCCTTCTCCTCCGTGAAGGGTTTCCACTATCCACCGAGGATGCCGTACAAGTTTGGTCTACCGAAGACCCCAAGCCCTTAGCTTCACAATTTACAAAGAACTCCACCTAGGAGTTGTCTCCATAAGAACAAGAATCACAAGAACAAGAGTGATCACAACTAGATCACTAAACTCTTTCTTAAACACTTTTACAATTCTCACTCTTCTTACAACTTCACTATAGTATGAGTAATGGATTTTTGGCTCTATGAAGTGTGGTGAGAAAACTTCAGTTGTAGAATGATATTGGCAATCAAACACAACTGAAAAATAAACTTTAAAAGAGTTGGAAATGAAAGCTTTGAAACAATTTTTCTCTTTCTCTTGAAAACAATGAAAAACAAGAATTTTTCTAAGTAAATAACAAAGACCTATTCCCCTCTATTTATAGGGAGAGAATAGGTTAAAACTCTTTTCTTTTCACCTAATTTGACCTGCAAAAGGCCTCCAACAACTCTCTAAAACTCTGTTAAAGAAGAAGAAGAAAACAGTTTTTCAGACTTGCCCAAAGAGGAAAGAGCCGTTGGGCTCTTGCAGGCGTAACGGTCGACCGGCCGGTCGACCGTTTGCCTACTTGGCAAAGAGCCGTTGGCGCTCCGGTCGACCGTCCGGTCGACCGACCTCTTTGAGGAAACACAATTTCCTTATACCGGTCGACCGGGCGGTCGACCGAAACAAACCGAGAGTGGCCTGCTTACAGTCGGTCGACCGGCCGGTCGACCGACAGACGTGCACAAACGTGCACGTCCTGACACAGGCGCCGTCGACCGGGCGGTCGGCCGGTCAACCTGAAATAAGGAAAAACAGGCTGATTTTGAGTTGGAAAATTTTTGAAAAAATATTTTAAGATACTTATAACTAAGTATTATGCAAAAATAGTCTATACACATGTTTTAAACAAGATACTCAATTTGTAATAAGTTTGGATACATGTATATATAAACTTAGGCATAAAACTTAGAAACAAACATTTTTTAAAATAGAATTTTGTAAAGGGAAAAGTGTGTGTGTGTATCCTAGAGCCAAATATCACATACTCAAACTTTAACATTCTATTCTTACAATGATTCTAAAAGACTTCAAGGCTTCAAGAAGGGCTATCTCTACATGATCTTCAATTTTGCATCTTGAGCCCAATTGGAGTTATCTTGAGTCCAAGTCACCTTCCTTTAGGGAAGAAAACACCTATGCAAGATAGAAACCCTGAAACACACTTAAACAACAAATAATATTAGTACAAATAACTAATATGTTTTGTAATCATCAAAACACACTAAAGACGGGTGATTGTAACCTTGGGCCAACAGTATGTGTAACCAATTTGTTGTACACTATTAGATAAATGTATTAAGGTTCATATCTTAAATTGAACTATAACGTCGATCAGTATCTCAATGGTATTAATCCACTTATTAATATACATATCGATATATTATATCAATAAATTAATAGATAATCTCCTTAATACTTTCCATCAAGCATGAATTAATTGAGTCATTTGTAATTTACAAATATTTGAATGATTTAAACTGGTCTTCTTTATTGCAACAAGTGTATTAAGGATAATTAACAAATTATAATTATTTTATTTCTTAATTCTCCCACTCAAATAACATTATTTTTTACATGCTAAAAAAACCCACTAAAACATAAAAATTCTCCCACTGAATAGGATAACTCTTCTTATAAGAGTCAATAATTATTTTACACTAATAAGACAATCCTAATAGGATTATTATCTAAAATTATTATTATAGAAACTATAGTAGAAACTATTTATCATGAATTCTCACTTGCATGTTTTGTTTTACGACATGAGATAAACAAAACAAGTGTAAGTATCTTATACTTAATTTATTTAATTCTATATATTATAAAAGAAAATAATTTATATGAATTTAAATGATAGATAATTTACATTCTATAATGCAAATTCCTATAATAATTGAACTGTATTTATGATCAATTATTATGTCAACCAAATCTAATGAGGTTTTATTCATTTTATACAATCCACTATATTGTGGGATAATGGGAGAAATTAAATATTAACAATACTATTAGCTATGATATATCTCTTAAGAGGTATGTGTACCACAGCCGCCAGCTGAGAGAAAACTCTCAGCTTGAACTGTGATCTGGTTGCAGCCCTAAAAAATTTCAGATATTCTCAGTCTATTTAGCACTGCGATCATGGTAGCAGTTTTCACAAAATACTGTGGTCATGATCACAGTCCTCACAAAAACATTGCAATCATGGTCGCAATCCTTACAAAAATACTCCGATCATGGTAACAGTTCTCAAAAAACACTGTGATCATGGTAGCGGTTCTCATAAAATATGTGACAATAGTAACAGTTCTCATAAAAATACTGCGATCATGGTAGCGTTGCGACCAAAATTTGTGGCTGAGATTCAACCACGTCACTGCTAGCTGAGAGAGTTCTCAGCTGGCGTCTGAGGTACATTTTCATTTGGCATCTAACATCTTACAAGTTTTCTTATTTTGAATTTTGAATATTTCAATAATTCTTTTCAAATTATGCCAAATAACGTGAATATATTCATATCTCGATATGGTATCCATAATATAATACATATTTTTATTTAATCTTTACAATTAAAGAATTAAATATAAGGACTTAGGTCACCATCTCAAAAAACTAGTTTTCTAGATGAAGTTTCCCAGATCCTTATATACTCAAGACTATATCCTTGTCTAGCCGATGTGGGACTATTTATTCGTACCCAACTCAACAATCCCTCTCGAACGAAGAGTCTCCTTGTAAGCTCATCCTCTCACCTAGAAGACCATTTGCTCCATCGAAATCATAACTCTTCATTGGTTTGGTTAGGGGCACATGCCATTACTCCTCTTCACTACACGGAAGGCCTTATGTGAAGCAAAATTATATATACTGCCAAACCTTAAGAGCCCAACTAGCTCCAAAAAGAGACTTACTGCACTTTTTGTGCCCTGAGAGATCCAAACACTATTCACACACACGGCTAAGTTCAGGGCATAGCTCTGATATAAATTGTAAGGACTTAGGGTACTATCCCAAAAGACTAGCCTTCTAGGTAGAGACGCCCAAATTCTTATATACTCAAGACCATCCTCATGTCTAGTCGATATGGGACTATTTGTTCGTACCCAACTCAATACTAAATACATCAATATGCGTATATATATAAGACGTAACATATATTTTAACACAAGAACTGTTTGATCATCAATACTAAATCAACTTTTGATTATTATTGAACTTTCCACCTTTAAAAGTTTTAAAGACTTTTCTTCATAAGATATTGATCTTATCAATATGACAAACTTTAAGTGTCAAAAATTGTATAGATTACATTAATCTAAAAATATTTAAGAGATCCATATTTTACACAAATATGAACAACAACTATTACAACAATTGAAATACCATATCATTTAAAAACTATTATTATAAGTATAGTAATTGAATAGAATTTCTACTATCATATAATCTCAACAACAATCTTCAAGTTCATATTGGTTGTTCTCTATACATGTGTAAATATAATATTATGACTACTTATAATAGTTATTTTTTTCTTAGACTCAGATGAGCTTATTTAAATTTAATCTTCTCTGTTTTTTTTTTTACAAAGAAATATGTGTTTTTATATTACTAGTCTTTACTATAAAATGAGATTACATGCTATTATATAACATCCTCTAATTTTTCTTCAATAAGAAAAATAACATTTACAATTCTAGTGTCCTTACTATGAAATAATTATATTAATGACTGATTCATTTAGCCTTTTGAATATTAATGAGACCACTTAATATATTCTAACAATATAATTACTTTCTCAAACATAAATTGAGATGTATAGATCTTACGAGAATCTTGTATTCTTGTTATAACTTATGCTTCCAAAAGCGTATATAAGCGAATACAAAATATTTCAAGTCAATTATACTCATGATGATCTAATCATCTAGAAGATTTTAGGCTAGCAATATTTTATTAATTTGACAACATTTGTCAATGATCTTATTCATAAAGACATCCATTATAAAACTTTATTTTCAGTCAATATGTTTTAATCCAATTAAAACTTGTTATATATAACAAGAAAATTTACTTTATAAACAAATCACATAACAGAAAGAATCAATATCTAGAATATCTCATCTTTTATTTTCTTAATTACACTTTCATTACTTGAGAGTATAAAGTAATGACTTCACAATACTAATACTTCTCTTATATATTAGATATGTGAACATGAAATCTTAACTTATTCATATCCTTCCAGATTATTAAGATAGAACATGAACAAGTTAAGTAAGATACTACATATCCAATCATCAACTATTGATAACTTTGCTTTTGTATTTAGCTTTTAATGAATATTGTATCCTTTTGTACTTAACTTTTAATGAATAATGTGACTCCACTATTATAGTGAGCACCTTAAGTCATCAATCAAGTGTGAACCCATCGAGTCAATTCCTTATATAAACAATTTAAACTAAGAATCTTAACAAACTCTGTCCTATGTGGTTTCGGGTAGGCTAAAAGACTTGTTTCAATCATGTCCTTATGATAGAAGGCATTTAGATCTTTAAATTATACAATTTTAGATCAATCTCAATTACTTATATCCAACTATTGTAATATATTTGGAGAGAACGATTTATAATTTTCATCTCATGATTATCATAATACGAATTATGCACATACTATAGATATTCTTAATATCATCATGTTTCACAGGAATATATAATTCAGATTATCATAAACATAGTAGTCAAATTAGAACATGTCGATAATTAATCATGCGATTTTAATCAAATATTAAAACAATTCATAATATGAAGCATGAGAATAATGTACAATCTAATTGCTTTCTAATTTGACTAAAATAAGTTACAGAACAATTTATGGACTTATCTGCAATTTTATAAACACTAAATAATACAGATAATACAAGCATGCAAAACTACTTATGCATGCACTTAACAACAACAGAAACTATTTGAGGTGCTATTAACAAACAATTTCATATAATATTGTCGTATTGTTTATATGAAAAAATAATAAACTGAACAAATTTCATGGTCTACTAGATAATTCTGTACTATACATATTTAAATAAGGACTATAAACATAAACAATCTCAAGGTGTAAACTATAATTTCATGTCACACAAAATCTGAAAATCATATACATAAAGTTCCAGAATCAGTTGAAACAATTTCAAATAATTTTCTGTAAAATTGTAATTCTAAAATTATGTATATGTATAGTTTATGAATTATATAATAAATACTGAAATTATTTCACGATGTAAATCACAATTTAATATCATACAAACATTATATACATGTGTTCTAGATTTTAATTGAAAAAATTTCAGAAATTTTCTTTAAAAGTTTAATTCAAAAATTATATATATTAGTCAAATAATAAATTCAAAAATAATTAGGGGACTATTGTAAATTTTACAAGTTAACTTGAGCCCTTATTGGGTTTGGGTCAAATAATCCAAATCTCAAAAACATTTTTAACCTAATTGGGACATGCATTGGGCTCGGGTCAGACCCGAGAGCGACAGAATGGGTTCGAGTCAGACCTAAATTGGGTTTCTGGGTCATAGTCGTGACCCAATCCCAAGTAAAGTGGGACTGGAATCCAGAGGGAGAGTTTCTCCCAAGCCCACTTTCTTTGCCTGTGCAGCGCGGGCTTCGCAACTTTTGCAATGCCCCGTGGGACCCCGCAGTGAACGGTGATCTCGTCGCTAGCGCACTGTCGCCGAAATGACGGCGACCTATGCGGGGGTGTTTTCCATTATGTTTTCAAAGGGGGAAAACTTACAAAAAAAAGGTTTGAGGAGCTAAATTACAAGTATTCTTAAAAAGATTACAAGTAGATCTCCTCAGAGATTCTGGAGAAGTGTGCCGATAGGAGTCTGGTCAGCGCGCGACCACTTTGTCCCTTTGACGATGCGAGCGATGAGATTCCCTTCTCGCCTGGTTCGGGGAATCAGAGAACAGAAGGGTGGTAGAACCCTCTTGATGCTTCTCAAAACCGCCTTCTATGAGGAATTCCTTCTCGCCTGGTTCCGAAGATTCCTTGAGAAGAAGGACGATGTTAGGTATCAACACCCTAGTTAGAGAAAGCAATTCTCTAAAAGATCTCTGAATTCGAGAACGCACAGTGCGTCGTGAAGAAGCCTCTGCTTGTGGAGTCCTCTTGTGTGCATATGCCTCCGTATATGTGTCTCTGTCTCTGTCTGCGTCTGGAGCCGGTCTCCTCTCTTGTGCCCCTGGCGGGCTATTTATAGGGAGAGCAAGGGTATAATCGTCCCTTGAAGATATGAAAACAGATTGAATCAAATCTGTTTAAATCTGAAAAGTAGCCTTGCTGCTAGGCTAAGATAGCTTCTGCGGAGCTAGAATTGGCAGGTCGGTTGATCCTCTTGATCTGTTTTGATCTTTTCCATATCGTTGGAGGATTTCCCCTGATCTTCTTACTCGTTTTAGAAGAGTCAAGAGATTGTGGCAATCAACTGCCAAATTTGATCTCTGATTTGACTTTAATTAGATTTGATCTGATTGGATCTGATCTTATCCGGAGATTTGATTGGTCAAAGGTTGACCATAGCAGATCAATAGTGGCGCTGCCAGCATTAAGCTCGTAGCGGAGCTAGAGACGGTTTCTGACGAAGTCCGAAAAAAACCCTTTGGCGGAGCTGGAAGTCCTCTGTGGCGAAGTTTGCGAGTCAGCTTCCTGGCGAGGCTTTGAATGGCTTCAAGGCGAAGTCGAGTGATATTAGCCTCTCAAGCGAGGCTATCCCTTTGGGCTCATGCGATGCTAAGTGCTAGCATCTTAGACCTACTGAGGTCTGTTTAGAAACAATCTGGGTTCACCGTCTGCTTGCTGGATCAGTGGAGTCCAAGTTGCTTCCTTGTCCCTTAGAGATGGGTGAAAACTGGTCTTCAGCTCGTCTGTCACTTGTCCTTTGTAAATGTCAACAAGTTTAGACATTGTTCGGACCAATAAGAATCTTGTCTTTTTAAGTGTCAACAAGACCCCCTTCAAAGTTTTCGAAAGTCTGCAATGGCTCAGACTTCGAAACACTTTGAACTGCTCTGATCGGTGGTGAATGAACGTCGCCATGATGGTTGAGTTCAGCTTCGCTTTGAATCCTGTTTTGGGATGTAGATTCGCCGAGGAATCATATAGACTCGCGTCTGGGTAGCTTCACAGCTAGTAGCCCCGCATCTGAGTTTCTGAAGATATGTTCGCTTGGGAGGGCATGTCGCTTTCCCGAGACCAACTGCCGTGGGCTGGTTACGAGGAGGATTACTCCTTTCTTCGTGCTGATCGAGGGAGATATTCTCCGATTTGCACGTTTCCGAGGGAGGATATTCCCTTTCTTCAAGGCGCAATAAATGCCTTAAATGCGCTCGTGCTTCCACGCTTGAGGCGGCAGCGCTCAGGCCATGGGGCCTATAAATAGGACACTTGAGGTCCTCTGAAGAGAGAAGTGATCTGCTTCTTCTTCTTCTCTGGTTTGAAAGAGATACTCAGATCTCTGAACTAGTGGGAATGCCCACTCTGGTTATTATCCAGCCAAGGACTGGTAAGTCTGATCATTCAACGACTTCACCGATTTTAGGGAATTCATCTCCCTCAATTCAGCTTTAGCAGCTGCTTCAGGGATTAACTTCCCTTATTCTTCATCTTGCAATTGACTGATCTGTAGAGAAGGATTTTGGCGTAGCTTCCCAGAAAGATCACTGCATGTTAAGTCCGCTGTCCAGGCAGAACTCGGGACTTGGTCTCTTCAATAGTTGAGCCAGTCTTACCATATAGGCAGAGCTAAGACTGTATCCCACGGGGTCAGTTTGGCTAGCCATATAGGCGAGGCTTGGACTAGGCGTTTGCTGAGCCAGCCCATCAGTGCTGTGCAGGCGAGGCTTGTCCTCGGCTTTTTACTGAAATTGGATTGCTTTGACCCAAAAGATTCTGATTTGCAGTTTTTTCTGTGCTTAACTGCTAATTTGTTCTGATTTGCCTTGCAGTGGGCTATGCTCGCCAATCTTGTGACTTGATGGAAGGAACCATAAAATTGCCTTATACTCCCCGGTTGAAGCTTTACTTTTAAGCAGGAGGAACAATTCGGGGCAGCAGGTGCGTGTCCCAGAGGCTATTGGCAGCCTCTTATACGAGATGATTCGTTCAGAGGTGAGGCTGGTAGCCGCTTTGTCGGAGATGATCCGCTTCAAGATAGTGGGTGTCGCCTGTGGAATCACTGGCATCATTGCCAACTTTCAACTTTGGTGGCCTTTAAGGGCGATCCACTTCGGGAAAACGGGCCTCACACCCGTTAGATCACTGGTATCACTGCCGATTCCCATTATACGTGATCTATCGTGTTGGCGGCGATAGGTTTCTATTGCCAGGCTTCAACAAAAATGGCCTGGCAAGATCTGCCATTTTTGTGGAGAATAATGACCGTGTCCTTGCGGCACCACTGATTACGGCCTTGTGCAGGAGGAAGGCCTCCTTTGTCCAGTCGGTTTGACTCAGAAGCGGATAAAACCACTTGTATGCCTTTGCGCTGATGACCTTGTTAAGCAACTGGGTGTGTTGTATGAAACACAACTTCGATGTAATATCAATGTACCCTTCCTTTTAAATCAATGAAAGTTCATCTTCTAATCATCTGATCTTTGCTTGCTTTCTTTGAGGGTTTGGCCATAGCGGGGCTAAACTGTATGCGGAGTTAAAGACATAGTCCTTTCTTTGAGTGATCTTCGCGAGACTGGCATCTCGGCGCCCTTTTAGAGGGCTAAGGTAAGCCTTTCGGCTAAGTCCTTGAAGGATTGTGCGAAATCCGCACTTTAAGCCAGGGCGAAGTTAACCCTTAGCGGAATCGAAGCAGCGCTTCTCGGGAAGGCGCTTTGGGCGGCGTTTCGAATTAATTCGAAACGGCGGCATACGCCCTTTTCGAGGCCTCGTTTCAGGCGCTGATTGGCCTATAAAAGCCCGATCGGGCTGAGTAGGAAAAGATCTCCTTTTTTTAGAGAGATTTCTTGACTTTCCCTCTTCCTCTTCCTTCTTTGTTCAGAGAAACTTGAGAACTCTTGCAATTCATTAATGGCGCCCAAAAGACGAGCGGGAAAAGAGTGGCGACTTCTGCAGCGGAGGGTCCTCCTCCTCCGGTCATCGAGCGACCAGTCATCGGTAAGGAATTTTCCTATCTGATCAAAGACCGTGGTCTCTCTCCTTTGGAGCCAACATTTGGCTATTAGGATGATCGAATATGATCTGTCCTCATTAGGGAACTCGTTTCCCTGAACTTCCCTATCTTTCTTGCACAAGGGAATTAAGAACCGAACAGTTCTTCTTTAGGCTTCCGTACGAAGCCATTATTCGAGCAGTCTCCATCCTGTTGAGGAACAGGATATAGGTCTGTTCCTTCAGTCATGGCCACGAAGGGTGACTTTTGACCATGATGCCCTCTTGGTGACGTCTGCCCTTGGGGCTATACCACTTTCTGCTTAAGCGAAATTGGTACTTTGGACGCAGTTTTATCCGCGAGGTCAAGCTTCCTTGAAGCTATCGCCTTGCTGGCCTTGCTTGCTGAGCGAGGCTATGCCTTAGTAAATTTTTATGTCTTCGTATCCACTTGATTGTTGAACTAATCATAGTTCATTTCTGTCTTTGCAGTGCATTACACTCCCGGTCTCCTGAACAGTCTGTTTGGGCTAACCAGTCGAGCAGATGGTAACCTCAGCCTGCAATTCCATGGACAGGCTTCTTTGTTCAGTGAGCGGAGCTCTCTCGTCCGGGATACACTCATCCAAGGCGGTCATCCGCAGACCACGCGGAGTATCTTGACCACGGCCCCTCTTGAGGATGTTGACCGTCGGACTTACAGGAAGCCCGACTTTATGTTCGGGGATGCCGCATCCGATCCCGATCGCCAGTTGCAGGCAGGCGAGTGACAATGGATCTTTCAACTGGATGGCGAGAAGTTTTACCTTCCGTCGACTAAGCGGCACTTTCCTTTATCTTCTTTTGTGAATGTGACTCAGGCTCGGAAGATGGCGTGGGGCGTAAGCCGAAGCGTCGAATCCGTCCATGTTGGGAGATTGACCTTTCAGTCCGGCTATTCGAGGGCGGGGCCTCCCCTCAGCATAATGGGGCTATACCCTGGGAAGGTATCGCGGGAACTTCCGTGGGAGAGAACCCGGCTGTGGCGCAGACCTTTGGCACTCAATTCTGCGCAGTTGACGGGAACTACCCTGCCACTGACTTCAGGGTTCCCGGTTGGGTTCATCCTCCTAAGACATGGTGGGCGGACTTGACCAACTATATCCTCGCTCACTTCGAGGAGGACTTGGAGGGGTTGAATCTCTATGAGGCCGTCAGGGCGACCTGCTACGGCATTGAGATGAAGGTGGCGTGCTTCTACGCCATCCTTGAGTTGTACTGCCCGGCTTCGGGGACTTTCTTCACCCCGGTTGGCGAGCTGGGCATGGCTTTGCATGAGATGTGGGAATCTCTGCTTTGCCTTTCGGGTCTCTTCCATACGAAGAGTACTTTCCCTGTGAGGCGGAGTTGGCTATTCTGGAGAAACAGGAGCCTGCTTTGCTCGAGACTTATCGGGAGTTGATGTGTCACTTGCATATTTGTTCCAGCATCCATGGTGGTGGCAAGGGTAGCTCGAAGAGCTTGAAGAGCTGGGGAAGTTACCTGTTCCCAGACATGAAGAATGCTCCTGAAGCAGCTCATCGCGGAGTCGCTGATGGTGATATTGTTAAACGGATGGAGATGTGTCTCCAAAGGGATATCGTCGTAACAGAAGACACTGGTCCCTATGAGAAGGGTGAGACCCTTCGGAGCTTTCACCATCAGGCCCGTCGGCCTATGTCTCGAAAGGCGCTGCTGGCCGGTTTCTTAACCGTCTGGTTAAAGAAGTGTGTCGTGCCTTCTTCCTCGGGTGACATCGTCCACCCGAATGTTCTGCTACCCGCCATTCGCCTGGCCCATGGTCACCGTCTGGGTCTTCTCCCAGCCATGGTATGCTGTATTCAAAGAGGCCTTCGCGCACTAACGGAGGCTTTCTGCAGGCCACCGGCGACGAGACGTGGGAAGAGTGCTATCCTTCCTTGCGATGGACCCATCCTAGGGTGGGTCTACCGTACACCTACTTGATGGCGTGGTTCGCCTTACACTGCCCTACTTTGATTGGAGCTGGGAAGACCCTCCGCAGGGTGTTCGAACGGCGCTTCTCCGCCGATTCGAAGGTTGCTCCTGGATGAAAGCCTACGTGGCCGAGGCCCGTAAGTTAGTGCGTCGTCATGACGCTTATAGCCTGTTCCGCTGTTTTTCTCGCATTCGGGGCGCAGGATACAACGAGGAATTCTGAGATGCGGAGTCAGGGCGGTCTCCCATGAGTCGGGGCGTTTTCGAGTGGCTGATCAGCATCCGGCCCTCGCATTTGCTGTACAGGAGTGGGGATACCTGCTACCTGGAACCCTACGTCCCGAGTCGATTTGCCCGCCAATTCGGGTACGACCAGCTGTATGTGGGCAACCCCAATTCAGACCTGGCTTTCATGGGGAGTCTTATTGATGGGGCCCGTGCCTGGCGGTTCTTTACTGCGGATGGCACTGGGGCGTGGCTACGCACGCCGCTGCAGGATCCCGGCCTCTCGACGACCCTATGCTTTTGCCAGTGGTACGCGGCTTCTAACTCCACACCTCCTGGATTTAACGCCAACAGTTCGGGTGTGAAGTTAATCTCTCAGCGACTGAAGCGGAAAGCCTCTGATAAGAGAGAAGGCAAACGGGTTCGTGTCCCCGTCTTGGAAGAATTCATCGCTGTGGATGATAGCGAGGCTTCTGATGCAGGGAGTCCTCGCTTCGAGGCGGGGATGGGAGCTGATACTCATGCGGCTGGCTCTGGTGTGGTGGGAATGTCTTCCCCACGACGTGCGGGAGATGTGGAAGAAGAGGATTCTGACGTCCACTTCAAGAGAAAGCGGGCAGGTAGCTCTCGTAGGAAATCGTTGGCGAAGAAGCCCCGTCGCCAAGCTCCTACGATTGTCGTAGAGGGTTATCCCTCTACAGCGATTCCTCCTGCTGCCCCATTAGCAGCTGAATCGTCGGTTGCTGAACCGACTAGTGGTGAATTCGCTCCAGGTCTGGGTAAGATTAACCTTGTCCATATAATATGCCTTTTCGTGCGTTCCTATTGACTTATTATCAATCCTTTTTTTTTTATTGTAGGAGCTGAGGCAGCTGGAGAACAAGGGGAACATTATGATCCCCTATTCACTTATGGGGCTGAAGCTGGTTCCTGTGCCCTTCCGGAGGAGTCTGGAGGTGATGTGGCCAACATCGGTCCTTCAGGCGTTGGGACTCCTAAAGGAAATCCTGAGGCATCGAGCTCTGTCGGGTGGTCCACAGGATACTCGCAAGTGAAAATGAGCCGGCTATTCGTGTTGATTCTGCCAAAAATTTTCCGATGGAGCCTCTGGAGACTGGTGCGGCCGACGAGATGTTCGAGGCAACATCATCTTTTGGTATTGTCGTACCCCATTTGGCTTCTTCTGTATATAGTGTCCCGACTAACCACAGTCTTGTTACAGGGTGTTCGGCCTCAAGATGCGTCAGCTTCAAGGGAGCCGGTAGATCTTCCTGAGGGATCGAGGGGTGACATGAGCACCTCGGCCACGGCGGATGCTGCTGTGTTGGACGCGCTGTATGGCAACCTTCCTTCTTATTAGCCTAAATCAGCTGAAGGACCAGAGGTTGAAGGGACGACAGTTCCGGAGGTATCCTCACTCCCAATCACATCAACAAGTGAGGTGCGGACTGTTTTGCCGAATACGGCACTGAAGGTAATTGCAAGCCCTACCTCTCCAACCCTGGTGGTTGAGCCTGCTGCTCAAGAGGTGGTTGCCAGTCCTACTTCCGCGGTGGCTGGCGCTGGTTTCGATGAGGACTCCGCCGAGATCACCTTCGGCTAGTCCTGCTACTGTCACTATTCCCGCTGCTTCTTCTGCGACGGCGTCGACCAGGTTGGTGGACTATTCCGAGGTTGCCTCCCTGCCCGAAATGGCTGAGGCCGAGAATGATTACATAGGCGACCTGGTCGATAGCTTTTATAAAAGCTTGGAGCGAACCATCGTCCTAGTTTTGAAGGGCTCGCCTGTACCATTCTCAAAGCTGAAGGTGGTCCTCTCCCGTGACATTGAGAGCATTCGGGACTTTGAGGGGTATCATCAGGCTGCTGCTTTAGAACTCCTGGTGGATGACCTTGAGAAGGCTGTAGAGGAGTGGCGCCATCTCTATCGCTCAGACCCGGCGTCTTTAGCTGACGAGCAGCTCGCTTGTCTTGTTGCCCGAAAGCACGAGGCCCGGATTGCCGCTCAAGAGGCTGCTAAGGCCGTCTCTTCTGATCTGAAATCCTTGGAAGCAAGGCAAGCGGAGGTTGGAAGTGCAATTGACGCCTCCACTAGTGCTCTTCTTGGCGCTGAGGATAAGATTGCGAAGGCTGAGGAAATGATTAGGAAAGCAAATCTCCTCTTATCCAAGGCCATACTGGTGCGTCTTGAGGAAACTGCGCGGCTTGAAGAGCTCAGAGCTCATAGTGAGGAGTTTGCGCGGCAGGAGTTGTCACAGAGGGCAACTTTGGCGGAAGTTGAAGCTCGTCTGGCCCAGGCGGTGGACTTTGATGAGGCTGAGCTGAGGTCACAAGCGCTTGCCCAGGTTGCTGATGACAGGAAGACGAGGCTAAACGCCCTCGGAGAGCAGCTCAGATCGTACAGTGTACGCTTGTAGGTCATTGTATATGTGCCTCCATGTGTCCCCATCTTTTGGAATTAATGGAAATTCTTTCTTTTGTTTTGGCTTCTGTCGAAATCTCCAATCTTGTTCTTGCTTGAGGACGTAATCTTTGAGACGTGGCTATCTGTCGGTTCAGAGGTCGCAATGACATAACCGATTAAGACGTCAGCAATCTCGAGGTTAGCCCTTTGCGGGGCTGAAGGGGAGATACTTGCCTTTTGTAAATGTCAGCAAGCATCGTGAGTCCTGTCTTTTATAAATGTCAACAGGGCTCGGAATTGAGACTTAGCTGTCCGCTGGTTTAGAGGTCGCAATGACAACCGGTTGAGACGCTACTAAGCTTAATGGTAGATGAAACTTGGCTATCTGCCAGTTCAGAGGTCGCAATGACATAACTGGTTGAGAAGCCACCAAGCTTCAAAATAGGTGATACTCGTCTTTTGTAATGTCAACGAGTATCGAGACCTGTCTTTTGTAAATGTCAACAGGGCTCGGAATTGAGACTT